>PVIR01000946.1:23803-143518 GCA_004026965.1 Petromus typicus
TTTTTTTTTTTTTTGTCAAAGCTGGACTGTGACTTTTTTTTTTTTACTTTCATTGTTTTTGATAATCTTGAAAATTTTGAAGAGTGTGTGTCAAATAATCTTTTCTAAGAATAGTTGTAAAAATAGATGTATATATTTCAGTAAATGTATATAAATATTTATATTTTCCTAAGTATTTATACCACATAATTTATAGTGTATTATATATCATATATAAACATATAACATTTTTCTCATCAATTAAGACTAAACTGCACAGATTACATCTTTTAAATGTTTCACACTTCGGTATGCATTTCCTGAAAGTCAAGTTCTTTTCAGCATTTCCATGTTTTGTAATCAAGAAACTATAATTAATACCATATTACTATCCATAAATTCAAATACAGATATGCTGAATTTTCCTTTAGGTTCTTGTGTAGGTCAAGGGTCAGTATGTGATCACACATTGGGCTGGGTTTCCCTGTCTTTTTAAAAATCTCCTTGATTTCCATAATGCTCATGCTTTTTTTTCTTTTTTTTTTTTTAAGAAGGCTTAAGAATTGTCTGAGATTTAAATTCACTTGGTATGTAGATTCAGTAGATTCTATGCAGCAATACTACAAATCCAATTCTGTGTTCTTCACAGTACCTAATATAGAAGACACGGAATGCCTATCATTTACCTTGATATAAAATTACATTTATTACATTAACGAGTTTTCAGGCTATCACCACTATATTTATCAATACTTTATATTTAATGATAAATATGTATTCAAATTATTTGGAACTCTTTTACAAGTGTGAATAACTTGTTCATCAGACACCTACTAGTTTTGTTGATAATTTATAAAATATGAATTCATTTAAAAACTACAAAGAAAGTATAAGTTACTGAGATTATACATATGTATTCCTTTTGGGGACATTTTCTTATGAAATACATTTTCAGTCTAGATGCAGTGCTCTAGCAATACATATTTGTTTATTAATAAGATTACTATACTAACATCATGGTAAATTTTGACCCTTAAGCAATTTACTTTCAAGGAAGTACTCTTTTCAGTGGTAATTATTTTAAATATTCTTTGTGCTATGTTGGTATTAAGTTAATTTTTCTCATTCTGTAAAGCAATTCAAATGTTATATCTTTAGATTAAAAAATTGTTTATCCTAGATGTAAAACATAATCTAAATGACATCAGGTCAAATTTGCTATGAAACTTCAGTTCTGCTATATGTCAAGTTTTACTTTTCATTTGTCCTTTTATTTAAATTCTATAAATTACAAAATTTCTCAATGTATCAGATAGCGCTTATGTATAAATTCCTTGACATCAACAATTTATGTTATAGATTTATCAGTTACTAGAAGTAAAACAGGAAGAAGCTTTCTTAACCTGTGAGTCTTTAAAAATGATAAGTTTTGGGCCGGGTACTTAGCTCAGTGGTGCCGGCACCTGTCTTGCAAGCTCAAGAGTCTGGGTTTGATTCCCCAGCAACCACATACACTACTGGGTGTGGAGATTCACACCCAGCAGCAATCAGTACCACATACCACAGTGTTGGGCATGGTGGCTCACGCCTGTAATCCCAGCACTCGGGAGGCAGAGGCAGGAGGATTGCTGTGATGTGAGTTTGAGGCTGAGCTCAGGACCATCCTGAACTACAAAGAGAGACTCTGTCTCAAAAAAAAAAAAAAAAAAAAAAAAAAAAAAAAAAAAAAAAAAAAAAAAAAAAAAAAAAAAAAAAAAAAAAAAAAAAAAAAAAAAAAAAAAAAAAAAAAAAAAAAAAAAAAAAAAAAAAGAACTTTAATAGTAGAAAGTGATAAAACATGAATAAAAGGAATATTTTAATATTTTTGTGTAGAATTTGACCAACTTTTCTTATAAACCATCCTAATCCCCAAAATATTTCTTAGAAATGGTGATATATTTTAAAAATAAAGAATTTCTCTCACATGAAAAAAAAATCATAAATGTATAAGCAAGCTGTAATTAATTAAACATTTTGGGGACTTTTTTACCTACAATAGTGAAATTTTCATATTTCTCATGCTATCCATTTTGAATTTTGTTTACCATTCAGTTCTCTCAATTTTGTGTCATTACCATTTCATTGTCGTTGTATCATTTCACTCCGTGTAACACATACATTTCTGAATGTGTGTTTTTGTGAGTCATTTCGGTATTCTAAGAACAGAGGTGAACGCCATAAAGAATGACAATGAGAGCTCCTATAGGATATTTTAATTAATACACTTTCTATTATCCATAATTTATTGATATATACAGTTTTGTATGATTAAATCCTTTTCACACTTGATAAATGTAAATACAGTTGTTTTAGAAATAGCACATTTTAGTCACTAGAACTTCAGTATTATTTTCATTAGCAGAAATTCCTTGATTAAACTATACCTGCATTAAATCTGCAGCACACAAAAAAGCTTCAAGAAAAAATAATAAGACTTAACTACTACTTGGGCTCATAAACTAAATTTGAGAGCTAGAGATTTAGCTTGTGATACTGGTGCCTGACTTATAAATGCTAGGTCATGAGTTTGATACCCACTACCAAGGAAACAAAAAAATCATAAACAAATTCAGTAAAGTTATGAGGTAAAAATAATTAAATATAAAAAACAATATTTTATACATAAATAATGAACTTGTGAGGAAGAAATCCAGAGTTATAGCATTCATGATAGAAATGAAAAATATTTTGGTATGAATAAATTTAACCAAGAAAGTAAAAAAATATCTACAGCTTAAACTAAAAAAGCATTGATGAGAGAAGTTGTAAAAGACACTGAAATAGAAATGTATTCCATATTCAGGAAATATCCATAAAATGAAAGTAGTGTATGGGTTCAATGAAATCTCTAGGCAAGCACCAATGACATTTCTCATACAAAAAATAGAAAACGAAAATATTAAAACTCATGTGTTACCACAAATGACCAAGAATAGCCAAAGCAATCCTGATCAAGAAACTAGAGGGGCAGGAGATTTCAATGACTGATGCATGAAAAACTGGAAATCAAAAGATTTAAACTAGAAACTTGCACCTTACTTTAAATAGGTCATCTCAAAATGGAAAAGAAACCTCTGTGTGAAACCTTAAATTATGAAACCATTACATAAAAATGTAGTGGAAGAACATCAGGACAAAGGTAAAAGAAAAAATTTTGATAGACTCACAAAAGCTTCCACAACAAAAATAAAAATAGAAAAATGAGATTAAGTTAAACTAAAAAACCTACTTCTGAAGAGCAAAACAACATAAACACAAAAAGAAAAAATGTTTGGAAATAATCCATTCGAAAATTAGTGAATATTCAGAATATATAATTAACTCAGAAAACTCCAGAAACAAAACAAAACAAAGCAAGTAATCTGATTGAAAATGATCTCAGAACTGTATAACCACTTCTTCAAAGGAGGAATGTCCATTAATAAAAATACAAGAAAATGTGCAGTATCATTAATCACTAGTGAAGTCCAAATCAAATTAGTAACACCAGAGATATACTCTTAACTTGTTTAGAATGACATTATCAAAAATAAAAGAAAAATTATAAATTCCAGTGCGAATGCAGAAAAAGGGAAGCTCGTGGACTCTTGGTTGGAATGTAAATTATCAAAACTAGCATGGAAAACTCTATGGAATTTCCTTAATAAGGTAAATATAGAATTACCAGATACTCTCAATTCCAATACTTGCTATATACCTGAAGGTCATTAAATCACTCCATCAAAGTAATTCTTATATCCCAAAATATATCACAACACTATTCACACAGCAAATGAGTAGAACCAACCATGTTATCAACCAGTATATAAATGAGAATAGCATAGCTTATGTACACCATGTGGTATTATGCATCACAAAAAGTAGGAAATAGTGCTATTTGAATCAATGTGCATAGAATTGGAAGACATTATGTTAAGTGAAATAACACAGTCATAAAAAGACAGACACAATATGTTCTCATTAATCTGTGAAAGCTAAAATGTGAATTCTGTAGAACAACACAGTGGATTACCGGTCACTAGGACTAGGACAGGCAAGGGAGGCAGATGGGAAAGGAGAATAAGAGGAACTAAGCCAATAAGGAGAAGAGCAGTTGGTTCCTGCTTTCGATATCACAGTAGAACAAGCATGTTAATTACTGTTTACAACAATCTATATATATTTCAAAATAGGCATAAGAATGTGAAAAATTCCACTATACACAAGCAATTGTTCAAGGAGATGGAAGTGCTTATTTTTCTGATTTGAACATTATTTATGGTTATGTGTGTTAAATGATCAAACAGTGCCTGTAAATATGTATAGATATATTTCAATAAAAAGAAAATGGATTGTATTTTGGTACACCATATATAAGTAATTTTTGTATTTGTTTTAAAAATATACAGTGACAACTGCAAACATTAGATTAAGGAATAAAGAGTACATACTTTTTTAAAAGTCCAAGAAAAGAAAACAGGCTATCAATTGAAATCAGAAGTGCTTACATCTGAGCTGGACATTTCTAAAGGAACAGAGGGAGTTTTGTGGAATGATAGACATGTTCTGTTTTGTATATTCTTGTATGTCTGTGATAACTAGTAATCTGAATATTAAAAACCTGTATTTCTATGTTATCCTTCAAGAAATTTTGCTTAGCTTGATATTATTAAATTGCCCTGTAACTCTTCCCTGTATATTTTTGATCGTATGAACTTATTATAAAGTAAAACAGGTTGAATTTAAATTCAAGCCTGTGTACTCTTTGCTCTCAATTGTCAAAAGATTAAAATATCTTTTATGTAAGAGAAATTTTTCTGTTGACATCTGGTACTGTAACTACTTTGAAGATAACACTGCACAGTACATTAACTATTGTTTTTCTCTTCAGAGTTTGTTATGAAATTGTTATTTATTTTCATGAAATAAAAACTATAAAATATGCTGTGTTGAAAAAGACTTTATGAATAATTTGATAAATCCTTCATTAAAATAGATATTATCCTTATGAGTTATTGATAAACTAAAAGAAAGTAATAGAAGCAATTATGTGACCCATAAAAACCTCAGCTTTCATCTTCACTGAAGAGAAACTAGGGTTAAGGATGAATTAGTCATCATTCCCCAGAGAAGAAAAATGGAACAATACTGTATCCACACAAATATACATATGTAGATGCTGCTTAGTCTTGTCTGTGATTGCTTCCAGTGCAGCTGAGTAATATTAAAATTTTTGGATGCTCATAGCCCTCATATAGGATGATTTATCATTTCCATATAATGTAAAACCTCTTCCTGCCTATTCAAGCTATCTAGTTTTATAATCTATTATTTAGGAAATAATAACATGAAACATGTCTGTACATGTTCACCACAGACACATTCATTTAAAAAATATTTTCATGTAGATTTGGTTGAAACCACAGGTATGAAATCCAAAGAGAGGACTGATGCTATTAATATATCAATCTGTGTGTCTAAGAAAGAGAGAGACAGACACAAAAGGACAAAGAGACAGAGAGATCCCATCACACAAGCTGACCAAGACCTCCCTCACACAGCCTTTTCTTCTGTCCATATATCTACCACACTGGATGAGGGTTACTCACATTAGGAAAAGTAATTAATGCACCTGATTCGGTATACAGAGTCAAGCATTAATCTCACTCAGAAACTTCCTCACATACATACACACAATAATATTTAGCCAAAAATCTGTTATCCTGTGGCCAAGTTGAAGCATAATATTAATCATAACAAATGAACTGAACTCATGCCATGCACAATGCAAAAGATAAATTATGAAGTTGAAGTTTCATTGTTAATTAAACAGAGAGGTGCCTCTGGTTTTATTAGTAGTGATAATTTGCTCAGAATATTGTCTTCTGTGCAGTGAGTTTTCTAAGAGATTAATTGGCATGAAATGGTTATCTAATACTATGAATCAGATAAATGATATTGATAATTGAAAAATAAATGTGTACTACTCTGATATACACTGATATGGAATCTTGCTTCCCTAAAGATAGTGCTTGTTTTTTGATAATGTCTGTTAGTAAAAATAGAGTACCTGTTATCCTAGATAACACTTGTCAGCAAAAAAAACTTTTGTGTGTGATAAACATCATGTATTGATTCATTTTATTTCTATTACAAGATATTCTTGAGCTTGTTGACATCCTTTTTGGTGGGGAAGATAGTCATAACACCTTGATTTTGGATGAAGTGTAAAAAACCTAAAACTCAATTAATTCCAATTATATCATCTTTCTAGGGTAGATTTTTCTTGAACAAGTTTCTAAAGCTAGATAATATTCTTTTATATCGATTATTTTTCAGTGGCCATAAAACTAAGTTACAGTTACTATGTAAAAATACTCTTCTTTTTATACTACAGCCAGCACATGCAAACAGACCAACTTTGTACATTTATTATCTGAAATTCTTGAAATTACATAATTGATATTAGTTTTGGAAATCATTGTTATTCACCTATATGATGCTATTGTTGACAGTAGCATTATCCAATCATCAAACACCTACATGTAATTTGATTTGTGTGATTTATAACATTTGTTTGCGGGATATAAAGTTGGTCTACTTATCTGTACTTCTAGGACAAGTAGTAAATGCAGAGGAGGAACCACAAACTACTGTGCATATTTTTCTACACAAAAACAGGAGAAAGAAAGTAGCATTACTTGGCAGTGAGCTACCAGAACTTGGGGTCAACCCATCATACCTGTACAGTCTCCTAACAGAGGGTATCATTTTAAAGAGGTCAAGTATGTGTAATAGATTCCCACACAGAGATCTTGTGGAACACTTAATACATTAAGTTATACACAGATGTTTGTGAGTTTGAACCTCAGAAATACAACAGGACTAAAAATTAAAATAAATTATTGAGTTCTGCTAATAAATGATTTCATATATTCATTGCTATGACACATAAATGAAAATAGTAAACAAAATATGGTTTGCAATAGTTTGAGAGTGTGTGATTTAGAATTATAGCATTTAAAAGTTACTAAATGTAGATGTGCCATGCATAGTTTTGAATAGTAGGCAATAGACCTGAATATATAGATATATATATAGATAGACAGATATATATATAGATATATAGATATAGATTATATATATATATATATATAGAGAGAGAGTGTGTATATATATGTGTGTGTATATATATATGTATATATATGTATATATGTGTATATATACGTATATATGTGTGTGTATATACATATATATGTGTATATATGTATATGTGTATATATATGTATATGTGTATATATATGTGTGTGTATATGTATATATATACATATATATATGTATATTCAGAGAGAGAGAGCAAGACATGAAGCTCATCAAAAATATATATACACACTACAGAAATTTCCCATACTAATAAATGTCTGGAGGCTAATGACCATCACTAAGAGCACCTCATAATTTGGGGGGTCAAATGTATCCTGTATTAATCTCATGATATTTTCATAAATCTAATATTTAAATATTTATAAAACTGTTTTTCTTTTCCTGATACATACATTTTTTGGTAGACTCTGTGTGTATATACTCTGAAAAATATTGCTGGTGATATATATTAAAAACTTTATTGTAAGGAAAGTGTTGCAAGGTAAGAATAATGAAATTTTATTAGTAATAACTTCTATGATTTATCCAATTTTCTATGCTCTCTTGCCCAATTTCATCTTACTTTACCAGTTTCTGTAATGCAAAGTCAAACTTGTTTTAATAAGATTATTCATATATATTACCTCATTCTAGGGCATCAATTCACATTTATCTTATAGTAGAACACTGTTTCATAGTATTGTTTCTTTCTGTAAATTGCCTCACTAATTAGCTGATGGTTTATATTGCTTTATAAAATCTTTTTTAGTTTAATATAATCTCAGTTGTTCAATTTTTTTTTTTTATTCCTTATGATTTTGGGTCATGTCCCAAAACTCATTGCTCAGACCAATGTTGGTCTATCTTTTCTCCCTATAATAATTTAATTTAAATATAAGGATTATGTTTATGACATTTATTGAATGTAATGATAGTATACTATATTATTTTAGGGATAGAGTGGATATAAAGAATAGCTACAACAAAATTATAAATATATAATATGCTATATTTTTATTTAACTATATTTAATATTTCTACAATCTACATATACTTTAAAATCATGTGGTATATGATAAATATACAGAATTTTATTTTTAAAATGTTTAAAATTCAATGAACTAACACATCTGTGTTTGTGTTTGAACACTTAGTGTACTCTGGTAGTGGGCGCATTTTAAAACGTGCCAATTGTGTGCTAGCTCTTTACAGCCTGCGCTGCTTACAGCCTACTTAGCACATAATCAATGCGTTGGTCCACTAGACATAGACACATGTATAGAAATGTTCCCTGAGGGCCAGGGATTTAGGTCAATGTTTCTGGCACCTGTCTTGAAAGCACAAGGACCCGGGTTCGATCCCTGATCCCTGGTAACCACATACCTATACTGGGTGTGGAGACTCATGCCCAGCAGCAATCAGTACCACATACCACAGTGCCGGGCGTTGTGGCTCATGCCTGTAATCCCAGCACTCAGGAGGCAGAGGCAGGAGGATTGCTGTGATGAGTTTGAGGCTGAGCTCAGGGACAGCCTGAACTACAAAGCGATACCCTGTCTCAAAAAAAAAAAGAAAAAAAAAAAGAAATGTTCCCTGAAAACTGAATAATAAAGCAGAGCAAAATCCAGATTCTAATAAATTTATAATACATTCTTGATTTTACTAGAAGATCTCTCAAGTATTTTTATACCTCACATAATATTCTTAAATTCACAAATTATTATTGTCCCATGTATTCTCTGAAAATAAGTAATGGTGAACTTTTGTGTATTTATACTTATGTAACATATGTAGGTTTGTTTATATGTGGATATAGATAGGTGCATATTTTTATTGGAAACACACATTTAAGGAAAATCAGTGAAATTAGGAGCTGTAATTTGCACTTTAAAAATCATTTTATGTGTTCCTACTTTATTCTATGTATGTGAATCTATTATAAATTTTCATTGGTGTCTCTTGAAACCTTTCATTTTTTGTACATAATGTTTTAACTTATTTTCACTCAAACATTTCTCTTACATAAGCCTCAAATGTTTCAAAACCTAACCATACGTGAACAGACTCATTATCTGAGCAAGGTATTGAATAAATGTAACTTCCATATTTCTAATCTCTTTTAGTACCCTGTTTTACATGTGCATCTGCGTTTGAATACTCAGTATACTCTTGTAATAGAAATGAACAGCAACATCTGTGCTCAGATGTTTACTCTAAATACATAACGGTCAAAGAAAGCAAAACTCACAAGTATGCAAATGCTGAGATAATATTTCAACATTTACTTGTGTCTGCTTCTTTCACCATTGAAAACTAACAATAATCAAAATTATGGGGAAATCTTTAATTTGTACTGAAATTTTAAAAAGACAATGTCATGAAAGAAAGAAAATGCCAGAATAAGCCACTGCTACATTAAAGCTTTTCATTTACTTTTGAAATATTGTAAAATCCCTAATGAAAATTTAAAATTTTACTTAGAAATCATTTGTAACCTCAATATGGTATCAATATTGGACTGGTAAGTTTTTTTCTTTCTTTCTTTCTTTCTTTCTTTTTTTTTTTTTTTTTAAGATTTTTTGAGACAGGGTCTCACTTTGTAGTTCAGGTTGGCCCTCAGCTCAGCCTCAAACTCACATCACAGCAATCCTCCTGCCTCTGCCTCCCGAGTGCTGGGATTACAGGTGTGAGCCACCACACCCAGCACTGTGGTATGTGATACCGGTTGCTGCTGGGGTGAGTCTCCATGCCCACTATTGTATGTGGTTACTGAGGATTGGACCCAGGTATTTGCGCTTGCAAGACAGGCGCCAGAACCACGGAACTAAATCCCTGGCCCTTCTCTCTATTTTTTGCAGCAAAGTAATTCTTTTTGCCATTCAAATATATCAACTAAAGGATTTATTATGGAGCTGTAGATTTAGCTCAGTGGTTCCGGCATCTGCCTTGCAAGTGCAAGGGCCTGGGTTCAATCCCCAGTAACCACATACAACAATGCAGGGTGAGGAGACTCACACCCACTAGCAATCAGCACCACATACCACAGAGCCAGGCATGGTTGCTCATGCCTATAATCCCAGCACCTGGGAGGCAGAGGCAGAAGGACTGCTGTGAGTTCAAGGCTGAGCTCAGGGCCAGCTTGAATAAAAAAGCAAGACCCTGTCTCAAATATATATATATATATATATATATATATATATATATATATATATATATATATATATATATATATGTCTTATTTCTACATGGAATGCAAGGATTATGTAAATCTATATGACCAGATATATACTGTTGGAAAAATTATGTGTGACACTACAAAATTTATCTCAAATCTTGAAATAATGATAGTTGAATGAAAGTAGTTTCATTAATCTTAGAAGTGCAAGCATACGCACATACATGAGTCTGTTCTTTCTCTTGTTGTTTAATGTCAATCTCTGGTATATTTTGTAATCAAATATATTTTGTTAAAGACAATAAAAAATCAAGGTAAAGTTTATTTTAAAGGAATACATACTAAACTTATGCCTGTTTCCAAACATGATTTTGAGATGTGAAAAATACATGACAGTGATGAAGGAAAAGTTTAACCCATGATATATGGGAGTATTCTAATACTCAATCTTGAATGCCAATGGCTACACAAAATGGAGAAAGTCAGTATTCTCCAAGTGTCTATATTTGCAAATGCATCTTTCCTTTTAAAAATATAACACTGTAAAAAGTAAAGTGTTTCAAACTATTGCAATAAACTTCTGTCATATATTTATTTCTAGAAATTTAATCCTGAATAAGACTGGGATTAGAACTCTGACATCTGCAGAACAACATTCTTTATATTGTTCTTGACTAAAAACAGGTTTTTAAAAGCAATTTTCATTCTGTTGCTTATACCAACTAATCTGGTTTTGTTTACATTATAGAGTATGAGTTTCAAATGCAGGTTCTTTTCTCTTCTTCCTCCATCTATATAGGTAACATGCACTTCACATTAAGCTAAATTGAATTTATAGAATTAAAAGAGCATGAAGGAAATTATCAATCTGTCTTTGGATAATTTAAAATTTCCAAAGAAAAGCAGGTCATTGTACAGTAAAAACATAGTTACATAGCTGCTACCATCAGATGAAAGTGTTAAAGTTTTTCATTTCGCTATTCTCCCTGTTAATATTACGTTGTTCATTTTCCCTATTGAGTATTTGATGTATAAACAAATTTAATTCAAATGGTTTCACAATACATGGATGAAGTGTTTCTTACTCCATTGACCTATTTCTTCCAATTTAAACACCTGTTTTAAAAGGGGCAGGGGAAAAAGAAAAAGGAATAGAAAAAAAAATTAATGGTAAAAAGGCAAAAACCGGAAATAAACTTTATGCATATAGGGGAGTAGAAAGGCAGGCATGAGAACGAGAAAAAATAACAATTAAGATATGTTCACGCACAAATTCTCAATGAGGAATGTGAGTATTATGTATTCATAAAATGTACCAATAGGCTCAATTAATTAAATTTTAAAAATACAGGTCCGACCATTGCTCTGTGGCCTGGGCACCTTTATCTTCAGGCTCCCTGACCCTGTGACAGCACGTCCTGCTCATGTCCCGCGTCCTCGCATGTTCCGCATCCCGGTTTGCGCTGAGTCCCAGCATGCCCGGCGCCCGGTGTTCTCGGACTCTGAAAGTGAAGTGCCTGGCTGCGAAGGCGGCCGGCACCACGGAACAGGTCTCCGGAATTGTGCTCAAACTGATTCACCTTCCATCGGGGGTCAAGCAGCCAGTGAACGCAGCCTTTGGGTGGTGATATTTTTCTTTTAAATTTAAATTCAAATCATTATTGGTACATTATGAATACACATCATCATCGCATTCAACACTGAAAGTTTGAAGCAGAATATGATGTGATTTCTCAATCTTCCCCTACCCTTCTGCCCTACAACCCCCCACCTGCTATATCCATAAGCTTTATTTCCGTTTTTCTTTATTACTATCACATTCATTTTCCCCTCGTTATTTACCTCTACATCCTCCTTCCTTTTAAATATTTTCTACAATGGTGGTGATTTTTAAAGGTGATAGTTAAATAGAATATGTACTCTGGAAAAAAGTTGGCTTTAGTCATAAAACTGATATAATAAAGATTACTGAGATAGCAAATTGTCATTAAATATACATATCAAAACCCCCAAAGCCCGGTGTGGTGGTTCATGCCTGTAATACTAGCACCTGGGAGGCAGAAGCAAGAGGATTGGTGTGAGTATGAGGCTGACCTGGGCTACATAGTTAGCTCAGCCTGAACTACAAAGCGAGACCTTGTCTCAAAAAAAAAAAAAAAAAAAGAAAGAAAAGAAAGAAAGAAAGAAAGAAAAAAAAGCGCAAAAGAATTTATTAAGAGAGTAAAATTTCTTTCAGAGAGTTAGGAAGTGATTCTATTAGAAAGTGATTGTTTCTTGAGTATCTAGACATCAATCCACAATGTATGTACATTCCAAGATATATTGAACATTTTATATAATTTGTATTCCTATCAATAATCGAAATATAAGATACTTACATAAGAGTAAGGAAATTTTTATAAGAGAAACATGTCTTTTAAGAGAGATTTTTGTATAATGTATGCAAAAATGTCAATTTATACATCAGACTGTTTAGTTAAATTACATTTCTAGTAAATCTATTTCTCCCAGTGGTCTGTCAGTGTTCTTAAATTATTGTTAAAATCATGTTGTTTCATTTTAGTCTCAATTTCTTAAATTTGCTTGCCAAGAGGGCTGGCATTATAAATACAAGCTTTCCTTCTTATTATTTATTTCTTTAATTATAGTGATATTCTCTTTGTTAAATCAGAATTTGCAAAATGTAGTTTGTGGACTAATAGATACAGACAAACTCATATCAAGTTTAATTTTGTCTAATATATATCCAATCTTAGAGTCAATAGATATCTTCCAAAGTGGGAATACTGGAAGATCTAGTAATTTTAGTTTTCTGTTTTCTCTGGCAAGAATTTTCTGGAGGTGATAGTACTTAATAATTAGAAAAGATGTATTTTCTCCATTTTTCCCCATTCCATTAGGCTAGCTTCACAGTATGTATCACCTGATGAGTCTTTATAAACATTTGTTTGTCGACCCTAAAAACAGAGCTGTAAATCTTTTTTTCCACTCCTACATTATTTCGCCATGAAAGAATTTCTCATTCAGTGATTACCAAACCTTAGTACAAAATTTTAATGTCTCTGCTCTGTCAAGACACAGAACTTGTATTTTCTGCAAAAGTAAATTTATTTACTGAGATACTAGGGAGATTATAGAAGTCAATTGTAAAATGCAAATACAAGTAAAAGGGGAAGTGTGTTTTGAGTTGGTGTGGGAAGGCTATGTCAGCAATGGTAAGGAGTGGTGATACCTACTTAAATTGCAATTTTACTAACGTGTAGGGATCCAGAAAAATCCTGAGGATTGGGTGGGAAGAACTGATAGAAATGACTTTAGGTACTGAAACACATTGTGCAAAGAATTACAGATAAAAATCATGATAGTGATTCTTTCGAGAGACTAGCATGAAGGGAAATGATAAAGCCAAAATACTAAATCATCATATTATATGTCACAGATTTCAAGTTTCATTGTTCTTTTAAGGAAGAATAAAAAGGTTGACCATATTTTCCATTCCTGTGATATAATGCTGTTGCCATTAGAAACACTGAAGAAATGGTTTTCTCCTTCGAGAAATAGTTTTCATTTTTCTCTTCTCTGCAAATTTTCTAAGTGCATATCATTAACAATTAGGATACTGCGGTTGTCTCTGAAATGTTTTTTTAATTTAAAATAAGGGACTAACTTCTATTTAAAATCTAGCTTGTAGGTAATGTTAACAAGCTCTTTAAAGGGAACAACAGATGCATCTTCTCCACAGGTGCTAAGATGCTATTAGTTACAAATTGGTCCAAATGCACTATTCTCTGTAACTTTCTATTTTGTCACCAAATGGAAAGATCTTCAACGTGGAAGTTTCAGACATTATAAGAACTGCTATATATGGTTTGTAAGTGTTTTCTGAAATACTTCAGTTCTGTGATTGGTAACAGCTGACAACTCCCTTTTTTGTGTATCAAAGAGCTGGTGTTTGTGGTGAAACACTTGGTGTTTAGCTGACAAAATGAAAATTGATGATTTTTTAAAATTGTTCTTTATTTTCTTTTCAGCTTACTCCGGTTGGCACCACGATATTTACAGGATTTTCTGGAGACAATGGAGCTACTGACATAGATGATGGCCCAAACGGACAGATAGAATATCTTATCCAATACAATCCCGAAGATCCGGTATGTAAATAATATGCAGAGGTACAGTACTGTGAGAAATAAACACAAGTCGCAAGATTCACTTATCTTTTAATATTAAGAGAACATTTTAAAATTATTTTGGCAATATCTTTATGTAAAAGTATAAAATATGTTGCAGATATAGTGTTCCACAATTCCTAAATTTCTGTTATGTTTGTGATTAGAAATCACAAAATAAATCATTAGAGATAAGAATTCTAACAAATCATTGAAAACAGTGTAACTGTTGGGTCCAGAAATCTCCACTCTGAAATAAGTCCAAACTCGTATGCAAATACAAAGGCACTTTATTGACACAGCATGCTGTGGGTCTGCTGAGCAAAGTCAGAGACCCCGAAATGGGGCAGGCTTGTGTCTTTTATAGTATTGGCAGATTACATGGGTTTCCTTCCCTTCCCCTCCCCCCTTTCCCATTCATGTGCATTCCTTTCGCTAGCAGGAACACAGGAGATAGGACAAGGTTAGGAGGTAGGACAAGGTAGGGCAACGTGTAACAAGGTCGCTGTGGCTTTCACTTGGGACAGAGAGCAAATAACAGAATGGAGGCTAGGCTTCAAGATGGAGTCACTTATGCCCTTCATAACTAATATGAAGCATATGCTTCATTGTACTAATGTAGCCCCCAGACACACAGTGAATACACTTCAAATATTGAGAACCTCTCAAGACAAGAGGTCATGTTATGAATAAAATTTAAGTGAACTAGGAGGGAAAGCCTCTGTTGTAGGCTTTTCTTTGTTTGAATTATGCTACAGTATTTCAGTGTTATTTCCTAGACCATGAAATCTTTTCTTCCAGTACTATACAATACAAGACAAAGGCAGAGTTATTTAATTAAAATTTTGGCTGACATCCTGCCTACACTATTTTTTTTTTATTAAAACAGTTTCTGAAATCATCATGAACTCCTGCAAACAGAGTTAACACTACTTTTTATGTGAGAATTCTCATTCTGTGCCTCTGTGTTTAATATTTGTAATATAAAAAGTGACATTATAGCTTCATTTTCACTTTTGTAATTCTTATATTGTGTGGGCTTTAAACAAATTAAAAAACCTAACTGTACAAAAATTATATTGAGCGTAAATACACTGAGAGTGATAACTCACGATAAAACTTATTAGTTTATTGTGAGATAGTATGTGAATCTCATTTTATTGTTACAAGTAAATTAATAGTAGCATGAATAATGCTCAGGAGAGAACACCATGTTTGTAGGTGAAGTTGTTCACCTGGTGTTACCCTATGATTTAGTTTTACAGTCCAGTGTCAGAGTAGCACATACTCCACTGTTTGTCCCATGGGTTTTGTTGAAAAAGTCGTACTACTGCTATTTAAATTTTCAAAACATTTGAAGAAGTAAGAATGAAAAGGAAAAAGCCATGGGAATAGCAGCATCCTGTGAAAGTTTTAGATATCCTGGTTTTAGTTTTAAGTTTTCCTCAAACGGACCACCTTAGTATGTTTGTAAGCAGAGATAGTGAAGATAAGAAATAGTGACTGATGGAAATGTGACAGATCTATCAGTGTGAAGGGTGGCACAAGAGACAAGGTGGAGAGGAATACAGGAGTAGCAGCAGAGAAGGGGCTAGACAAACTCTCTTCCTGAACTTTGGAATAAAATATCTGATCACATATTCTATTTCTGAATCATTTACTTTGTTCTTATATTATTTTCCTTCGTAATGAACTACACATGTGGGCCGTGTTTATAGTTTACATTTTATGATAGTCGTACATGATTATGTGATGGCCATTTCTTAATCTCTACTCTCCAAGCAGTAAAACTGAAATCAGCCAAGAGATTTATCAGTCCATCTATTTTTAGAGAAATACTTATTTAAGTAACCAAATGTTCTAATATTTAGATATATAGGATATTATCAAATTATCTGATATGAGATAGATTGAGACCATATGTATATTACACATACCCTTTACATACATGTGCACACAGATACATTCACCCAGAGGCAGAAACAAATGAGAGATACAGAGAGAGGAGGGACTTTCTTTCAAAGTTTTCTGGACTGCGTCCCTTATGAAGTATGCACTTTTCACTTTAATGTTTTCTAAGATTTATGAGCTTTTCCTGTTTACAGAATAGATACCTAATTAACCACATTACAATTACAAAATTACATAAAATAATATATTTTAGCTAATTAATACCACTATAGTAGATATTGGAGGAGAAAAGACTAATTAAAGCATATTTTTATGTGGAGAATACACCTTTGGACATCCTAAAAAATATATGGTAAACTAGTTTCAGAATTCTTTTCTTGTAAAGTCTGTGAGAGAAATACCTATAGAGTTTAATATTATGCCACTATTAAATTTTTATAATGTTGCTCATATTAATATAATGTTGCTCATACTATAACATTATCCTAGTTATTCCTTAATAAAAAGGGAAAGTCAGGTATAGTGAACATACTCTTGAATCTGAAAGCATGTTCATCTCTTGCTTTGGTAACTGATATTATCATATATTTCAAATTAATTTAATGCTATATGATAAATAATAGAAAATGTAGATTTATTGCTTCTTTTTAAAACTGTTTTCTGCCCAGTTCATCACTTTCCTTACTTCAGATCACAATTATTTTAAATAATTTTTGAGCCAGTATTTAAAGTTATAAAGTGCCACATGCAAATCTAGACTGCTCTCCAGGCTTAAGAAACAGAAGCCTATCCACACTGGTTTTGATTTCCTGTCTACCACTATCACACTACTACTCTGATCGCCAGGCAATTCACATGTATCCACTGGTGTCCCAGTTACTTGTCAGTTACATCATCTGCCTTATCCTTGTAGATGATCACAAAGCTAGAAATTGTCATATAGCAATGAGAGGTATTTATGTTGAATTTTCCCATCATATTACCCCATGTTTTTGATGAGATAATTCAGTAGAAATTTATTCATCTTTCTCATATGCGATGTGTTATTTGTTTTAAACCTGCTTTGAAATATTTTCATTTGATCTTGGGTGCTTAGAGCCTTGGTTCTCACATGTCAGCATATAATTTACTTATAATTACCATTTCCTATTTTTAACTTCTGAGATACTTGAATATTCAAATGTCTATTTGCATAAATTAAATTCATTTTTTTATCTATTTTTGGTTTAATATTTTTATGTCCAAAACTTGATTTTTCTTCATGTGTTTTCCCTCTGAGACTCTAAATACAAGATTTATAGCTTTTTTTTTTGAGACAGGTTCTCACTTTTGTAGTTCAGGCTGGCCCTGAGCTCAGCCTTGAATTGACAGTAATCCTCCTGCCTCTGCCTCCCTAGTGTTGGGATTATAGGTGTGAGCCACCATGCCCTGCACTGTGGTATGTGGTTCTAATTGCTGGTGAACATGAGTCTCCACACCCACCACTGTTGTATGTGGTTACCAGATATCAAACCCTGGGCCCTTGATTTATTAGAACTATAGATCAATAAATCTATTGATTTATTATAACTTTAATTGATCCTAACTGAAAATCTTTAAACTGTATAACAGTAAGCAATATAAAGACATACAGGTGTATAAAATAATTTTTAGACAAATGTTTATTTGATTTTGAAAATATATTTTCGATTGCAATTCAGGCACTGGAACCACTGAGCTAAAATCCCGGCCCCAAGATATATGGCATTTTGATTTTATTTCACGGGCTCCTGGGCCATGTTAAATTATTCCAACATAGTTTATATTATTCATGGTCAAGGTCATAGCCTCTATTTTTACCTTCTTCTGTTAAATCCATTTGATAATCTGATCTTGTTTTTTCCAGTTTCAAACATTACATTCTTTGAATCCAAATTATCTATATATCATACTTAAGGTGTTTCTACAAAGCATAAAAGACTTTCTTATCTTTGTATTTATATGATATTTTGACATCTTTAGCACAAGTTACTTCTTTTTATAGCTTCTTGAATATCCTTGTATGATTGTTATATCATTTTCTTTTCATGATTCCTTTAGAATAGGGTTTTTAGGAATAGGACATTTTCTTGTTCATTGTATGAAATTGTTTTGAACTCTTTCCTGAATGTGTATATTACGCTATAGAGATGTTTGTGTTTCTATTTTACTCCTTTGAGAAGTATTATTTTTTGTTGTCATTTGCTTTTCATTTTAATAGTCAAGTTGGTTGAACTCAAACTGAAAACTCTTTCTCTTGAGTGTAGCTCAAATCTCGTTTCAGCATATATGCTTTCTTAGTTTAACTGCTTGTAATTTTCCCCATAAAAGTGTAGTTTAGAGAACAGCTAAAAATTTGACACACTGTATTAGTAGAATTTTGTCCTTTTCACTTTCTCCTTTTCATTTTCCATCCCTTATGTTCTTGCAACTTTGAGTTTTCAAAACCTATCTGTCAATTGTTTAGTCCTTAAAGACTTTACATTTTCTCATGAAATTTTAAATGTTTCAAGGTGATTCTGAAGTCAGCATTCCCTCAGGTTAATTGCTATGAAACAGAAAATTCACATATGTCCTCTCCTTTCTCAAGTGTAACATACTTATATCAGATATTTTTGGTTTTTGCATTTGGTTGAATTGTATATTTTGTCTTGAGTTTATTGAAACTATCTGTGGAATGATTGGATCAAGTAGGAGCTACTCAGATAGAAGCAAACAGTTCTCAATCAGTTTCTTGAACATATCTTTAGAAGACTATTAATATTTTAGAATTCATCTTACTTTATAATTGTCCTGGCATTCTTAAATATGGAAATAATAATAGTAGCAACAACATTTTACATTTAAGAACAAATGGGAGCATGTGTTCATTCCAGCCATGACTGAGAATACTGTCTGAGAATATTCTCTGAGAATACTGTCTGCTAGTTTGACACATCTCCTGTTCATGCCAAGGAACACTGAAATTTCAACCACCTCTCAGATATCTTCTTTCTAAGCAAGGCAGTATGTGGCAAAAGTGTTGGACTCTGAGAGGTCTAGTAATATCACTCTTTAAAAAAGTGATGATGCTTCCAGTGTCAGATCATATGTGAGAGTTTTTTCATGTTGATGTGTTCCTAAATGTGAGAAAAGGCAAAATATAGTCATCACTCTAAAATTATTAAATTGAATATTAAACAAATATAACTGAGAATCACCAATGGTGGCTGGCATCACCAATACTTCATACAAGTCTTAAGAGAATAGCATCATATATTATTTATTACCATATAAAACAAACATGTAGCTTAAAACAACACATATTTATTTTCTTGTACTTTCTGTGACCCAATAGCATGACTCCAACTTAACTTGACCTTGTGCTTCAGTGCTTATGACTGTAATCATGGTGCTCCTGAGATTAAGTTTTATGTGGATGCTTAGCTAGAGGTAATCATTTCCAAGGCAATTCAGATGTAGTCAGGATTTATTCATGGCGTATAGAACAGAGCCTGAGCTTCCTGCTAGCTGTGGGCTAGGTAACACTCTCAACTCTTGGAGTTCCTCAGTCACTTGCTACAAGAGCCTTATCTTCATGGCTGCTCCATGCATCAAGCCCACAAAGAGAATATCTTGATCTAGTCCAGTTACATGACAGAGCCATATTTAGCAAAACAAAATTATGAGAATGACAGAATATCCCTAATAGCAGTATTCTGTATTCTCAGAGGGGGCCAATTTCTGCTACACTCAAAAAGAAGGAAGTACCCAAATATATTACTTATTAATCAGGAGACAGGGATTATGAATTTGTTACACCTACTCTACCAGTTGGTCACATTGTGATTTTCAATACCATATAAGCAGATTTACTTCGAATAGAAGTATTTTGACTCCTTTTCTAAACAAACTACACAAAAGAAGGATAAAGATTCTTTAAATAACATGTACATTGAAAATGGTCATTTACTGCATCAGTGTTTCCTACCCTACCTATGTTTTCTTTATAAAACTGAAAATTTACTAAAATGTGAGAAGGGAAAAAAGAGAGATGGTTTTTATTACTCAAAATTGTAAACTTTCAAGAATAGAAAAGGTTACAAGCTTTTCATCATGAAAAAGCTCTAATTTGTGAACAAAATCAGCATTGTTAAAACTGAAATTTTCCTTTACCAGTCTTTTCACTACAGTTCAAATGATTCTTCTAAAATAAAGAAGGTACAAGTTGGGGGATGATGGCTGCCAAACTGATTGACCCAATTTAAAGTGAAAGCATTTGTGCTGTCTCTCAGAGTTTTCTGAATTCTCCTTCCCTTTGGAAATATGTCAAGATTGTACTTTTCATGCTTGAAGAAAATTACTCTTTTTGACTAATAAAATGTGAGCTCAGGGACTAAAGTACAACTCACTGTATCTCCTTCCACTGCTATGAGATTTGGAGAAAAATATATTCAGATGAAACACCTATTAGCCTAATGCCTGAATGGTGACTATATTCAGAGTCTGTTTGCTGATTTGCTACATGTGTGGATATGAAGGCTAAGTAAGAAATGGGGAGCTTTGTTCATACAGCATAACTTATGTAAGTTTTCTCTTGTTATAATTTAGGAGAAGAAAAGACACTGCATTTACAACTGAATTTTATTTTTTCACCTCCTGTTCATGAAGGGATATTTGAATTATCTACTAGTAATTAGCAATAGGGCCCATCTGGTCTATGATTGAACCACCAGAACCCAGAGCTATAATGAGGAGAGTTCATGTCAGTGAAATGTTTACTCTTCTTCTATCAGGTATCATAAAATATTATTCTTTTATGCCTTTTTGGTAGTCATTGGGCAGGATCCAAAAAAGTCTCTAAAGCAAGGAAGGAGAACCTTGATTCAGTCACTCTTGGGACAAGATATAGGTTCACAGACTTCTATTAGAGAAAAGCTATTACTACAATTAATCAGCAAGAGACATAAGGAGTTTTATTCTGAAAGTACCCACTCTTGCTATTTCCTGGAACTGGAAACACTTATATTTCTCTTGATGAGACACAGAACCTTTGGAGTCTGTGAGTCTATAGTAAGTTCACTCTTTTTTTTTTTTTAGGTTTTTTTGAGACAGGGTCTAGTTTTGTAGTTCAGGCTGGCCCTGAGCCCAGCCTCCAATCACATCACAGCAATCCTCCTTCCTCTGCCTCTGCCTCCCGAGTGCTGGGATTACAAGTGTGAGCCACCACGCCCAGCACTGTGGTATGTGGTACTGATTGCTGCTGGGCCTGAGTCTCTACACCCAGTATTGTATGTGGTTACCAGAGATCAAACCCAGGCCCTTGCACTTGCAAGGCAGGCACTGGGACCACTGAGCTAAATCTCAGGCCTGTAAATTCACTCTTATTCTTTCCTTATAGGACAAAAACTATCTGCCCTCAGAATATTCATTCATTGTATAATTGAAATGTAAGAACCCACTTTTTTAAGGTGGAATTTCTGAACATATTTTGAAATTTTCAACCTGTTTTTTTAGTTTAAGCTCAAATTTCTGCCTTTTACTTTATCACCTAAGCTGATTTATGAATTTATGTTGTCCTCAAAAAATTTAGGGCATGATGATTTTAAGCAGAATAGAAGCATAAATTGACTGAGGGAATGTTGATGTGGGTTGTCTCTGGTAAATTTCACTGACTGTGTTGCCGGAAATTGCAGTCTTCTTAAAAGTTTAATTTTTAAAATAATTATTTTCTTTTTATTCTATCAACCTTTATTTTTCTATACAATTAATACAAAATAAGTCTGTTTATATTATCCAATTCAGTTGTTTAGGAAAAAAATGAAAAGAACAACAAAGAAACCCTGACTAAAATGGATCAAAATATGTTATCACATGTTTTAATTAAAACAATATTTAAAATATTGTTTTTGTTAAGATTGACAAGTGTTCATATAAGAGATATCATCCAATTATCTTAATCTTTTTAAATACCAGATCATAGAGCTGCTTATGCAGCATTTTAAGGGCTTTAATCTCAAGTGGCACAGAGGAAATTATTGACATGTGTCCTGCAGCAGGCTCTAGGGCACCAAGGACGCAGCAGAACATTTCTATGGAGGACCCGTGGCACTCAGAAGAGCACCATGGGTAGGCCAGCAGCAGTACACACAGGAAACTTCTTTCTCTAAAGCACTTGAGCTGTTTTTCAGTGGGTGGTAACATCTTTTATCAACTCTTCTAGAGTAAATTGTCCTCTTTTGTTAAACATTGATTCCTATAGCTGTAAGGAATTGAGGAAAAAATAAGCCGTGATTCATTTTGTAATAGTAAGCAAGTAACGTACTTGAATTTCCTGAGTCATGAATTTAAAAGCCATACTTCAAATGTGAAAGGGTATTTAACAAATCACTATGGTTGAGTATTTCTGTGTATAAGTCAAAGTCCAAATTTTAGGTGCCATTAAAACATTTCAAGCTAAACAAAAACAGCTACTTATTTTTAAGTAGATAAGTATATTGTACTTTAATATAAACAGTGTACTATGAGAATCTGAAGTCCTCCTAATATATTATTATCTTAAAATTAAATGTCCTAACTTTATTGTCACATGTCTGCCTAAAACTTTGAGCAAAGGTCTTTTCTACTCCAACTCTGTAACCTTTCAGCTTTGCAACATAAATGTCTCTGAAGTCATCTAATCAGTCTCTTCTAAATCCAATTACCTGGAAAGTTGCTTAGAAAATGATGGAAATGTCTCTGATTTTGGTCTAGGAAGCTTCTTCAAAACTGAGATGGGGATCTCAAGTCATGGTATCCATTTCTGCCTGAAAAAAAAAAATAATTTTTTTAAATGCCTCAGTAAGAGGAATAAAATGTTTTATTGGAAAGAATTTTGAAAGTACACAATCTGAGACAATAGAGTGTAGGCCTGGAGGGAGAGATTCATTATAACATAGAACAGGGTATATTTTTGTCCTTTAGAAGTGTCGTCAAGATAAATAATCTATGATGTCCATGTGGTTGTGTATTCCTCTTGTCTGTCAGGTCACCCTGCCAGCAGGTTTTGTTAGAATAAAAAAAAAAAAAAAAACTTATATCTATGTTTGAAATTGAGATATTTGGTCATGTACCAGGGCCTCTCTTGTGGATAAAAGTCAGTGGGAGGACACACAGTCAGCAGCCAAAAAGCACACAACCATAGCCCAATTTAGAAGCTTATGGTGTCTCATAGACCCTTAGGATTTCTTCTCTCTCCCTCTCTCTTTCTATTCTTTCTGTCTTTTTTCAGAGTTTTCTGGAGATGAATAAGTTTTGAATAACAATTGTGTCCTGAAACAACAGTTTATTTATTTATTTATTTATTTATTTATTTATTTTAAGGTTTTTTGAGACAGAGTCTCGCTTTGTAGTTCAGGCTGGCCCTGAGCCCAGCCTCAAACTCACATCACAGCAATCCTGCCTCTGCCTCCCAAGTGCTGGTATTACAGGTGTGAGCCACCATGCCCGGCACTGTGGTATGTGGTACTGATTGCTGCTGGGGTGAGTCTCCACACCCAGTATTGTTATGTGTTTACTGTGGATCAAACCTGGGCTCTTGCACTTGCAAGACAGGCACCGGAACCACTGAGCTATATCCCTGGCCCGAAACGACAGTTGTTTATAAACTACAATTTTACAATTATGATTTTCCTTTGTTTCTTTTCCACTTAATTTTTATCCTGTTTTAGATTTAATTAAATTGTAATATTTAATGCATCCATATGTATGAACATTTGTGTTTCCATTTATGTGGTAGATAAGGGATAGCTTTGTATGAAGCAATACGAATAATCAGTTTCAATTAAGACTATATTTATGTTGCTTGCTCAAATCCCAGGAACTGTGGTGTAGACAAAGATCATGCCATCCTGTTAGGTGCTCCACTTCTCATTTCTGATGATAGAATAAGGAACGCCCATACCAATGGCAACCAGGCTGTAAATCAGTCACTGAGGGCACGATAGCTTTGTTAAAGAGCTGTGGAGAGCTGACTAGAGATGGCTATGACAGATTTGATGCTGTTCATTGTAACTGAGAGATACAATCACTGTCACTCTCATAGTTAGCAAAAGGAGAAAGTATAGAGAGAAAGCAAGAGATAGGAAGGAGAGTGAGGAAAATGCTGCATAGGAGGATAGGTGAAGAGATATCTTTAAGAGATGGAACGAATCAAGCATAAGAGAATTTATAGGCCTGAGAGACAAAGAGAAGACTTTCTTAACCTCCTATCAATGATGAGCCCAGATGAGCACATTTGGACTTTTGCTCTGTAGTTTAACAGTGTATGTGTGTGTGTGTGTGTGTGTGTGTGTGTGTGTGTGTGTATTTATAACAGAAAATCTCTTTTTAAATGAAATTCTAGTCTCTAAAAAAATGAAACCATCAAAAACAAGACATATACATGTCACACAGATTTGAGAACTAATCAGAATCTTTGTTTTGCTCTAGAAAGTCATGCATGACAAGCAATCCTAGCTGAGAACATAGTTTAATTGTGTGTTATTCTAATACCAGAGTGTGTATAACTGTGGGGAGCAACACTTTCTTGTGGGGCCAGCAGATAACTGTTATGTCCAAATTGATATAACTAACCTTACATATTAGCAAAGAAATTTTATGAGAAGATGAAATTATTGTTTGGCAAACAGTCTCTAGAGTGTCAGTGTCAGCATTCTCTTTTCCTCTCTTTTTGTGAGTGCATAAGGGAGACAGGTGCTATGCCTCTTCCTCCTGCCTATCTCATATCTTCTCAGTGGGGTTGAGATTACTTATGCCACCTTACTCTCTCATTTCACTGAGTAAGAGCTTCCCCCTTGTCTGATAGTTGTCAAGTCAGTGAACCACTAACAAATTGTGAGTGCATCTTTATTAATGGAGGCCAGATGTTTGGGCCAGGGATATTAAGAGATTTTGCTATAATTGGATTTATTTCATTAATACAATGTAGATAGAGATCAACATTTAAAATTCTTACTAGGACCAGGAATCTCCAGAGAAAACTCAGGGTTCTATAGTGGCTGGCAGGACCTACATTAAGCACTTTGTTCCATGATAAATTACTACAGGGAGGGTGATTTTTAAATAGGCTACACTATCTGTTAGCAGCATTATTAGCTCTTTGTTCCATTGTAGGACCAGAATTTTAAGAACAGTTGACTTAGTGTATGGGCAGGAACTTTTCCTCCTCATCCTTACCCTTTTCCTGCTCTTTCTGGAAAAATGTAACTTCAAGCTAAGCACATACTATCATGGCCACAAGCATCAGTACAACTGCAGAAAAAAAAAAAAAAGTTCTAGTGCCTGAAATAAAATAAAATTGATCTATTGTAGTTACTCTGATTCTATTTTAGCAATTTTCACAATGGCAGTAAAATACAGGAGTGCTGTAAGCTCTTTTATAAGGAAGAGATACTAATCTTGCAAATAACATGCTAGCTGGAAATGCTTTTGCACCAAGGGCTACTTTTAACAAAGCAGCAGAGCTGGGAGGCACTTTGGAGCTTACATTTTCTAAGAAGAAACTTAAGTGTTTGACAGGATAACTAATGAGCAGTGGTATGAAGTCTGGAAAACTTAACTTTAATAGATGCTTTTGTAATAACACATGGTTCTAAGTTCATATTTGCATTTATATTTATATTTGAGAAATCAGAATATTTAGAGTATAAGAAATAATAAATGACAGTGTTGGAATTTTTGATATTAAAACCAGTGGTGAACAGAATATGATAATATGGAAGAGTTTTAAATACTTACTCTTTCATTCAGAACCATTGATGAATAACATATGAAAAGCCATGGCAAAAAATATCATGAAAGGACATTGAGGAAACTCTGGATCAAAATAAGATATTTTGAAAAATGATATGAATATTAAGTTGGAAGTTTATATTTATAATGTTTCAAAAAGAGCAGCATACCATTTGTAACTTTCAAGAGGAGCAAACCAAGAGGTTGAAATGGTCATATATTAAATAACCTTAAATTTAACTTTAACAACCTGAAATTTATATATTTAATGTTTGCAGACATCCAACGACACCTTTGAAATCCCCCTCATGTTGAGTGGAAATGTCGTGTTAAGGAAGAGGCTCAATTACGAAGATAAGACTCGGTACTTTGTCATCATCCAAGCCAATGTGAGTATTTAATTTCCTTTACCTTCTTCCATGAACTTTCATGAATGTTCATTAAATAAAGAACATGTCTAAATTCTTTGGTTGCTTTTGGAAGGACTGATGGAATTTACTTCTGTAATAGATCCTTTTGGCAGTGGTGGGATTTATCTATTTTTCTAGGTGGGAAAATGTTTGGAAGAAGGCTGAGGAATAGATTGTTTTTATTCACTGTCTTGTTTAATATGTCACTCTCTGCTTTGCTCTCTACACTTCAGTTATGTTTTTAACATATAATGAAGTATTTTTCAAAGTCTGAGCAACCAAATGGCAGAAAGTGTCAGCTTGGAGGCATACATGAAACTCAGATATTCTAGGTCTGATCTCCAAAGTTCTGAATAAAACTCTGAAAAGTATACTCTGTTTTTTTTTTTTGTTTGTTTGTTTTGTTTGTTTTTTTAGACAGTCTCACTTTGGAGTTCAGGCTGGCATTGAGCTCAGTCTCAAACTCACATCACAGCAATCCTTCTGCCTCTACCTCCAGAGAGCTGGGGTTATAGGCATGAGCTACCACTCCTGGCACTGTGGTATGTGGTACTGATTGCTGCTGAGCGAGAGTCTCCACACCCAGTATTTTTATGTGGTTAAAGGGGGATCTAACCCAGACCCTTGCACTTGCAAGACAGGCACCAGAACCACTAAGCTAAATCCCCCGGCCCTATATATTTCTAATGGCAATTTAAAATAGCTACACTTTTACAGGATATATATAATATATATATATATTATATATATATAATTTCCATTTAGATTTCAACTTATGAAAAACAACTTTTCTTAAATAAATCCGCTCTGACCTCTCCTCACTTCTGCTTCCTACGTAAATATAGAAAAAGTACTAATTTAAAGCTGCTTGCTTTTATTTCCTCCTAAAATTTACAGTATTTTCTATAAAGTGAGTTAAAATAGGAAGCTAGTGCCTCATGGGTTAAGGAAATAAAATATTTTGGATGTTAGAATAGTAGAGAGATGGAGCTCCAGTGGTGGAATTGGTTAGTGTGCTGTGCTTATACAAAATAGTAAAGAGATGTACAATATAATCATATTGCATCACCTGGTATGTGTAAAAAATGAGAAAAAATTGCATAAGCATCTCTAAATAATTTTTTTAAAAACCTTAAAAATAGACTCCATTTCTGAAATGATTTAGATTAGGGCAATTCTGTTGCTCCTGTTTTCTGTCCTTAAGTACAGATATGTAAGAGCATTGAGTTAGCTGGATTAATATAATTTCAATCAGTAATATTCCATCTATCACTGGTTGACAGAAGCAAGAGAAATACTTCTATGGTTTTAGGTAAATGGTTTAGGGTCAAATGACTCAAAGCAACTCTAATTATGTTAGTTTTTTTCTTTTTCTTCTGCAAATACCTGATAAGGTAATGAAATAGTATTCAATATATGTATCTGCCAATGAGTCTGTTCAGCGCTTCTAGCCATTTAAACTGCGAGCTACTTTAGTATTAAATATTTAAACTGTAGAAGTCTGTCCCAAAAATTCTGTAACATTACCTTAAAAATAAATCAGAAAATAATCACATCTGTCCCAGATTCCATTAAGGTCGTGGTTGGCAAAATTATACCAGTGACGATTTCTTCTTTCTAAGCTTTTGCTTTAAATTATTTCTGTAAAAGATCTTTTACTCAACCATATTGGAAAAATAGCATAACTTACACAAAGATTATGAGTAAATTTCTTTTTTGTTTGTTTATTGAATTGGTAGTTAGTAGGTAAGTGTTAATATCTGGTAACTGTCACATAGAAGGCATTTTTTGAACAGTACTAAAAATTAAAAAAAGTAAAAAAAAAAGAAAAGAAAAAGAAAAAAAAAACTAGTTTAGTACCATAATTAATTTAAAATATTAATTGAAGTATATTACCATAGGATAAATTAACTGCCTTAAGGTGAACAAGTCAATACTATAGTATATTATACTCTTTTATCAATAATATATTCACAATGTTCCACCCGACTACTTTTAGTTCTCAAACATGTTTGTCATTTCAAAAAGAACTGTCACCCAGTGAGGTCTACAGAGATTTCCTAAAAGATGGTGTGATCCAGGGAATAGGTTTTAGTTTCATTAACTCTCATTACAGAAAAAGAACTTTCAGGGTGAACCCGTGAAAGGCACAAAAAAAGATTTAATAGGTACAATTAATAAAATGCCCACTTAGAATAGAGTGTGGACCTTCAACGGAGAGGTACATTACGGTCTTGTTATTGACTTTTAAGGTTCCTTAGAATTTCTTTCCATGTTTCTGGTTTCCTAAAAGAACTGAACAAGCACACAAAAAAAGTGGCAAGAATGTAGATCTATTAAAGGTAGAAAAAGTCTGCTCTTCACAGGTAGAGTGTGACACAGGGAAACGTTACAGTGGCCACAAAGTTAATAGGGGAGGTTTTTATTTTTTTTAATTGAAATCTTTATTGGTACATTATATATACACATCATGATTGCACTCAACAATGGAAATTTGTACCAGTATATAAAACAACTTAATTCCCATTTTTTGCCCATACCCCTACCCACCCTACCACCCCACCTTCTATATACATAAACTTTGTTTCCTTTCTTTTTTGTTATAATCTCATTATTTTCCCCCTTCACCCCATTTCAATTTGAGTATTTTCTATTTCATAAAATATAACATACATTCTAGAACTCATTTACATCTTCATTTTCTTATACCAGAGAAAAGATATGATATTTACACATCTGTGACCCATTTATTTCACTTCTGAGGATGTCCTCAAGGTATGTCCATTTAAGTATAAATGATTCAAACTTATCATTTTTTATGGCAGAGTAGTACTCCAGTCTGTAGAAGAATCACAACTTTTTTATTCAGTCTCCACTTGATGAACATTTTGGTTGTTTCCAAGATTTAGCAATCACAAACTGAGCTGCTATAAACATGGGTGCACATGTGTCACTATGATATGAGTCTTTTAATTCTTTTGTGTATATACACAGACAATGTCAATTTGTAATGAAGTTCTTTCATATTCCTTGAGTTTGGGTTATGCAGTCATATGCATTTCACCCCTTTTTCTCAGAAAAGAAACAGAGAGAGAGACTTCACATTGATGGCACTTGACAAACACAACCGTACCATGGGATCAAGGCTCCCATCAGTGATCAGACCTATTAAGAACACTGAATGCTGGCCCCACTAAAGTGTAGTGAAACCATCACTTTACATTTATAGCTTTTCTCTCTAAAACATGTAGTTGCCATTTTAGTCGTGAGGAAAATACTAGGCAAAACTCCACGGAGTAACGCTATGGAAAATACATCATAATACTGAGAATTGTCAAGAGCATCAAAAATGAGGGAAATCTGAGAAAAAGGAGCCTAAGGAAACATTATGACAATGTAAATGGGCATCTTTGTTGAAATATTTGAGCAGAGTACAAGCATTAAGTAGACATCAGAGAAATCTAAATTGTTTAAGGGTTTTAGTTATTAACAATATATTGTCATGGCATAGCTGCACTGGAGAAAGGTAACTAGGTAGAGAATATTCTAGGAATTTGTAATTGGGAATTTAAAACAGACTGGGTTAGAGAGCTGGAAAGAGATCAGGTAATGTTTGTATGTGGAGGGGAAGATGGGTACCGGCAAGGGATCACCACCCCCATATCTGTTTACTAATTAGCCATTTCAAAGGAAAAGTACATTTTCTTCTGTTTTTATGACAGCAGATGGTTTTAAAGCTTGCAGCAATCCTCTTAGCCAATCAGGCTCCTACCTTCCCAAGGAGACTAAGTAGGAACATTAGTTCCTTTGACCATTACATTTTAAAGGTGGGGTACCTTCGTTATTAAAAGAAATATGCCTGCAATGTGAAGCCTGACCAGAGCTTCCTCTCACACACACACCCTATAGTACTGAGGATTGAGTCCATGGCCTTCCAATTCAACAGCCTTTTTTTTTTTTTTTTCCTAAGTTTTGAAACAGAATTTTCATAAATGACTGGATTATTTACCTACCAAAGCTGGGCCGGAACCTGGAATCTTCTTACCTGAGCCTTCCAGACCACTAAGATTGTGGACATCCTGTACTACACTCAGCTACAGAAGCTTTTAACCCTGTGATGCCTAATGTTCCACCTTTAGAATGCCTATAACACCAGAGCATAAAGAACATACAGTAATAAATTTTTTCTCTTCAGATCTTTTTTGTTTTTTGTGACAGGATCTTGCTATGTAGTTCAGGCTGGCCTTGAAATCACTATATAGTCCATATTGGTCTCAAACTCACAGTGATCCTACTTCAGCCTCTCAAGTGCTGGGATTATAGGTGTGTGCCACCACACCTGGCTTCTCTTCAACTCCTTGTTCTCTGAAATTATCTAGCCAACACATAAGTTTCAGGCAAAAATTGAAAGCAAATAAATTCAGGCAATCTTCAGCATAATGTATTAACAGCTTCACATATCAAGGAGCAGAGAAAGAATTTAATTTAGTAGGTTTCTAAATAAATGCTCTCAAAAGAGGGAGGATCTATATTTTTGTGGGACCATCTGGATTCTGTGAGGACCAGAGTAGGAGAGAAGAGCAAGGGCCTAGTGGGAAGAGGAAGTCCTCATGAAGTTCAGCATCACAGAGAGAAACAAATAACTCTTGATCAGTATCAATATTTTCTTTTTGATGGTAACTAGAGAACACGCTAACTGCAAGTATCAAAAATAGGGAAAACTAGCCTTGGAGAGTAGAGGAAACTTCTGTACTATTTTCACAATTTTTCTGAACATTTCAAACTCTCAGAATTTTTAAAAATGTGTTAAACCCGGGCTTGGTGACACATGCCTGTAATTCCAGCTCCCTGGCAAGCTGAGGCCTATGGATAGAACATTAGAGATGTGTCTGGATAACTTAGCAAGGTCTCATCTCAAAATAAATTTGAGGTTTAGCATATGAGACTCTAGAGTCAGTTAACAGCACTTCAAAAAATTGAGAGTTAGCACAATTCACAGGTATAGAACCTCATAGTTATGCACTTCCTTCTTTGAAGGCAAAATGATTCTTTGAAGACAAAAGATTCCATTCATTTCCAAATTTGCTTTCCTATTAAATTAGTTGGCTAAAAATTATCATCATTTTATAATGTTTTAAAAGATTCTATGAAGCAAATTCAAAAGTTAAACAAAAAAAATCCCATTGTAGATATCTGGTATTCATTTTAATATTGTAAAACAGCCTAATACATGAAAGCTTAATGTATTATAACGTATATCCCACAGCAAGTTTGAAGATAAGTGGATTTCAGTTTACACACAGGGTTTACCATTTCAGATTATTGGTTTAAACCAGTTACTAATCAATCATTTAAACAAAGAAAAGAGACCACTAGGTACCTAGAATTTATAATTTACCCAAGTGTTTGATTTCTCCTCTCACAGGACCGAGCACAAAATCTGAATGAGAGGCGAACCACTACTACTACCCTCACCGTGGACATCCTGGATGGAGATGACTTGGGCCCGATGTTCCTCCCTTGTGTTCTTGTGCCAAACACTCGTGATTGTCGGCCAGTCACCTATCAAGCTGCCATACCTGAGTTGAGAACTCCGGTAAATATATTCTCACCATTTCCCTTTCCTCTAAAACTTCTTTAAATCTCACTGAGTCCCACTGAAATAAGTTGCAATCATTTTAACTCATAATGGCAAAATGAATTAGACAAATCTTAAAATGCTAATAAAATGGTGGTCCAAACTACTTTTGGAGAGTATCAGCAAGCTTTCATCTCGATGCATGATTATATCACCTGAAAAATGGAAAGCATATCTTGGAGCAACAGTCCTTTTCATTCTGGTTATTTTATTTTTATTTCCACTAGCAAGTCGCAAAAGAGTTCAGTTGCCTATATATTCTGAAAAATTCCAAGAAGTAAACTTTGCATTTTTCAAAATTCACACATATAAAGGCAATTCAAAATCAAAGGACACATAGGTCAACAGGATAGCTTTTTAATTTATAATTCGGAAATGTATTGGAGATTATGCTTGACTGTCTGGAATTAGGAGTTAATAAATCCTAAATACAAATATCCATCATTTAAAGATACATTTTGAAGAGGTACAGGGGTGAATTATGAATACATACCTTCTGTGTTGCATTCTGAATTTTTAAAAAAGTTCTAATGGAGCTATAAATTCCTGTCAGTATGAAATTCACATCTTGGTTCTCTCTAGATGATAGATTGCTTACCTAAGAATAAAGAATTGTAAAGCAAATAGATATCCCACTGAGAATAAAATAGCAACTTCTCTCTTAAGAGAATATATAAAATTCTGTTTTGGATAAGTCAGATTCCTAGGACTCAGCTATTAGACTAGTTATTTTATTATTAATATTATTATTTGAAAAGTATTCAGGTCTTTCTATTTCCATTGTAACTCCTAGTGTCAGAATTTATTAGAAAATATTTGAATTTTTTATCAAAATATGTAAGAGATGGCTTTTAGTGTTCTTCCCATATTTGAGAGTTTGAAGAATAAAACAGGCATGTCTTTTCTTAAGAGTATAATTGTGATATTTTATTCAATTCAAAGAGATCTTTTTGAGTGTTATATATGAAGGTTTTATTCATAGAAGATCTCAACATCTGAAAATCTCTTTGTGTCTAGTAGTATAAATTATAGCTAGGTCAGTCGACTTGCATTAAAAATAAATGTTGGAGAAAAAGCACATCATTACCATTCTACTGGTATGATTGGTGAATGAAGATAATAATGTGAGTTTGGGCTAAATAAAGTGATTTTGAAGAGAACAAGGCTAATCAGAACTTGTCTGGACAAATAGATCTGTATTACCCAAATTTATGGCATGATCTTACTTTATTGAATCCCAGCTATAAAACTGTTACGTATGGTTAACTTTAAACTTTTCTTTATTTTACTTAAGGAGGACAGGTGGTAAAACATGCATCTTTGATATTAATTAATGTTTCTGATTTAATTTATGTACCTGGCATTCCTATGAAGCCTAAAATAGATAGAATCTCTTGTAATCACAATAATTAAATGAGTCAGTCTGATGACTTTTTAACAGCAGTACATGTATTTAGAAAAGCAAAGGAACACCAAGGCTCTGTTTAAGCCAGAGTATAGTTGATACCTTAAAGCATTAAGCATTCTTTTCTTTGTTTTAGGCCAGCAACTGAACATTTCTCTCATTATTACAAGACCTGGGCTGTAATACAAATTATAATTTTGACTGTTACACAGAATGTCCATTTTTGGGGAGACTAGAAACCATTAAACTCTGCATAATACGCACTGGTTGAATAAGCACAGGGATTTTTTGTTGATGTTTTTCTTTTCTGTAGGACTAGGGATTGAACACATGTCCTTCCCACTGAACTAGATTCCTAGTCCTTTATTTATTAAATTGATTTTATTGATACATTTTATACATACATTATAATCACATTCAACATTGAGCTTGTACATGTATGTGATATATTCCAGTCCTTTATTTTATTTTTAATTTTTATTTTGAGACTGTCTCTTAAGCCCCTGAATTGCATAAGCTGAATTTAAGCTCATATTCCTCCTTCCTGGGGTTTCTTGGTACTGCAGTCACAGGCGTGTGCACCAGCTCGGCTGCAAGAATTATTTTTCACAGGTGACACTATTTAGGTATATTTTACAGATGACTTCTGGGAAGAGCATTTATATAACTTCTCATAATCACATAGTTAATAAATGGGTAAATAAATCTTTAAAACTAAAATGTATTTCAGACTAAAGAAAGTAAATAACCTATCATATATTTGAAATCTGGCTTTCTACATAGCAGATTCATTTCCAGAGCCTGAGTTAAATTGGAAATTACTTCTGTGCGTGGATCCTGTGATGCTTGGTGTCTGATTCATCCTCTTTGTTGTTGCACTGTAATTTCATACCTTGATTACTAGTACCTAAGGAAAAAGTAGTCTCGGGACAAAAGTAATTCACGTTTCAATTGGCATGAGCATTCCAGTATGATATAATAATGATTCTAACATAAGAATGATGGCACCCGGGGAAGAAGTTCCTTATATACTGAATCTTGTGTGAAACAGCATGTAGAGTAGAATCATAAGGAATGCTCAGCATGGGGATTCTTGCTGGAAGTGCAAGGATGTGTTTAGGTCAGCTTCAGAGAAAAGCTACTGTTAGTTTAGAAGGTGAGCAAGTTGATTCTGGTTGTTGGCTGATGTTCAGCCAGGCTGTGGGCTGGGCCTCTCATACTTTGTTTGCCTTGCTGTGAGCAAGACAGTGGGTTTGAAACCAAGCTTCTTAAGAGAAAAAAACAGAACGTGTTATAAAGTAGCTTTGGATTTTCCAGTGTCACTTTGCACGTAGTCAAACCTCTACTTTCCTCAAGGGCTAGCAATATTTTTCACCTACTTATTGGAAGAAGATCCAACCAAGATTCATAATAAAAAGCTTGTATGAGAAAAGAAATTTTACTGTGGCAATATTTGAAAAGTAAAATCAGCCCTAACACTGGCATCAAGTTTACATGAACTTTTTTACATCATTAGTTTCTCTTTTAAACTTCTAGAGACTCAAATTGGAGACTGTTTTTGATTTCACTCTGAAGATGCTATGTTTATGCATATCTCTCCATTCTTTTATTTTTTTTCCCCTTTCTTATTTTCCTCTCCTTTTCTGGTAAAATTTCAAGATATTTCCACAAGTAACATCTTGCTATTTAGAAAACTAACCATCTATGTCAGCTAAACAGGATATGTTGACTCTAATTGCACACTTACAATCCTTCTTTGGACTAACTCTTCAAATTGTGAGACCTTTGACATCTGCTCCTTTTTTGTGTTATGTGAAAAATTTTCCAATTACTTCAATAGTGTTCCTAACCTCACTACTAGTTAGTTACTTGTGATATAATTTTTTCATTTGAACTGAAACTTCATTGACTCATCTCAGACCTCAATAATTTCCCACGGATACTTTATGTATTACCTATAAAATGTTAATTCAAATATGCTTGACTTCTCTTTTCCATCCCCCATTAGTGATTTAATGACATTCTCTCAGTTCTGAACTTCCAGCCTCAATTTCTCTCACCTTTAGCCAATCTTACATTAAAACTTTTCATAAAATACTCTGTTATTCTGATCCTTTGTTGTTTAAAATACAAAGCTTCAATGTTTTCCCTTATGTTCAAATATAACTTAAAGCTTTTAGGAAAGCATTCCAAACAGTATTATAAATGACCGTTTCTAGCATTACCTCATGAGACTCACAAAACACAGCTTACTTAGGTACATGTGACTTTGAATATGATCTGAACTTCTTTGAGAAATACCTTTCCCACTCTCTACTTTGTTTCATATAGTAATCTTATGTTTGTCATTCAGAATTCATTTGGGTTAATCTAAAATGATAGGTTCTAAAAATTAAATGTTTTTCATTCTATCACCACATTTGTACTCCAAACAGTGAACTCTTCATTGCATATTACTTATTTATTTGATTCCCTTTTATCAAACTTTGAGATTAATTTTACTTTATATTATAACTTGAAAACTATTGGCCTCACAGAGTAGATGTTCAGTAAATTTTTAATTAATCCATCAGTTAGAAATTTAAAAATATTCATATTAAGCACCAAAACACTGAATTTAAATATGAATAAACATGACTGTTATCCTCTCATTTGTATGAACATATTTAGCATAAATATAAACATGAAGAGTATATGTATGCAGTAGTGTGCATCATTATTTACTGTAATAAAGTAACATCATAGTTATAGTTCATAAATATTTGGTACACTTTACATGTTTTTTTACTAAGAGCGTGACACAAACACTACTGTGATGAGCCAGGCTTTGAATACTGACCTTCAAATAGGGATCCGATAGGTGATCCATATAAAGTAAGCATTTGTCCTCGCTGCCATGTAAAGTCAGTTCATCATCATTGTCCCAGACCATCATCAAAAATATTTGCTTTTCCTATTAAGAATGTTCCAAATATTAAAATAAATTTGTCCTCAGTCTTTAAGCCAATTCTTTCCAAAATGTTTCAAATGGAGTAATCTGGAGCCAGTGGCAAACATAGAAAGAATCATTTGGCATCTGCCTAACTAGCCACAACCTCTTAATGACAGGATTGTTTGTCAAAATATGCTAAAGGAACAAATGGTAAATGATACATCTAAACTCAGCATAATGGTATGCTGGCTGCTTGTTCTTCTCACTAACAATTGCACACACAGACCTCTTAGAAACAAATGATCAAAGAACCTTCACATTTGACTTAGGGACTCAGTTACTCAACTACTAATCCCAATAACAACAAGAACCAGAAAGTAGAATTCAGCAAGTATTGTCTTGAGTGTACAATATGCTATAATTCTGAAAGTATTGTATGTAAAATTACAAAAGAGCAAAGAACTCTCGTGTTGCTCTTCACCATTGATCAAAATTATATTTGCATAGATTTTGTAATTATGTTTATAAATGATGTAAAGATATTTGCAATTTTCAGTGTGAAACAAACTATAAAAAAACATACTCAGAGAAAGAACTGAATTTGTTAAGATCATTTGAAGAGAACACAGCGACTATTCTGCTGAATAACAAAATTGAAATCTAATATTTCTTTTGGACAGAAAGTTAAAGTATTATTTTACCTTAATATTTAAGCTGTTTTCTGTGAAACCCACTAATGGGTATTAGATATAGAATCACTTAACTTTTATGTTGATTTTAACTTTGTTAATTACATATTTTGAAGTCATCTGGTAGCTTATGAGATTTTTTGGAAATTATCTACAAAGGCATTTTCTGTAACAACAGGATAGTTTGAAAAAATCCAGTCTGAGATGAAACCCAGTTTATTAATGAGATTATTAGTCCGTGTCTCTACACCTCAACTTACATTTGTGATCTGGAAAGTGGAGACAGTGATATATGTAATCAGAATTATATATAATTTTTATGAGAACTATAAAAGGTAATGTATGCAGCACATCAATCTAGCAAATATTAAGGTTTCAATAACATTGTTATCACCTGATTTCATCATCAGGATGGATGTTGCTCAGATACTCACCAGCAGCAGTAAACAATTCAAATTAGATAAAATCTGCTATATTTAATTGCAATTCTGTCTTGAACACCTGAATTGGATTTGTTGGTACTGCCCAATTTATTCTGACTGAGCATTTCCTAGTTAATTTAGTGTATTTTTGGCCTCTAAAGAATGTAGCACTTTTATTAAGGAAAGCAGTACCAGTTATTTCTTTAAAAAGACAGAATTGTCACTACTGATTGTTTGTGCCAAATTAATTATGCAATATATTATTACTTGGGAGACAGGCAGCAGGCAATGCAAAATGTCACAAGTAGTACTGTGAGTCAAAAATATATCATGATAAGTTTGAATCATTTATACTTAAATGGACATACCTTGAGGATATCCTCATAAGTGAAATAAATAAGGCACAGATAGGTACATATCGCATCTTTTCTCTAGTATGAGAAAATAAAGGTGTAAATGAGTCCTAGAATTGTATGTTATATATTGTGAAACATAAAATGCTCAATGTAAAATAGGAAAAGGGGGAAAATGTTGAGATTGTCATTTATTTATTTTTTTTAATCTTTATTGCTACATTAAATATACACATCATGATTGCACTCCATAATGGGGATTTGTACCAGTATAAGACACAACTTAATTCTCATTTTTTCCCATAGCCCTACCCACCCTACCACCCCCCCATATACATAAAATTTGTTTCCTTACTTTTTTGCTCAATATTCTTAATACAGTAATATCACTGACCTTTGACCTCTTAATCCTAACAGTGGAAACTATAGGTAGAAATAATCTGCTATTCAATAAACTCTCTGCCTTTTCTTATTACTTAGAAGGATTTGAAATTTTCATCTAAATTTAAATAGTGTTTTTTTCTCTAAGACTGAACCGAAAACATTTCAAATAGGAAAGTTGTAAAAATTTCTTGAAGTCACAGCGTAAGAGGCAACTACTAACAGGCTACCACGTATTAAGAATGCTACATAAATTTTCTGATTTTAATGGAACAACAATTTGTCTTTGTATATACAGGCTGCTAAAAATAAAATGGTTGGGTTATAAGCAGTAAAATTTTATTTCTCATAATTATAGAAAATGGAAAATTAAAAACTGAATCATCAAGTACATTAAATGTCTAATCTCATAACATCATTATGTTGGGAATTATGAATTCGAAGGATCACAAACATAGAGACCATAGCACAGCTGGAACAATGAAAGTCAGAACCTTAAGTAATACAGTGGAAATAAGTCTCACATATATGTCCTACATTTTCTCCTTAAATAGTAACATGTATCTGGCAGAATCCAACATATACTATAAATATGACCTTTCTATCTTTAAGTAATATGATCAAAATGATATTTATAGAGAGAGGATGAATGAGAAGTAGTATTCATGTATATAAAGCAGTAAAAGTGAGGAAATACCAAAAATATGCCGTATGAGTAAACTTTTTTCAGGGTAAATATCAATCATCTCTTCCTAACTACTACCTTGTATAGATCATATATATGCTACAGACTGTTGTAAATTATCTGAGTCCCCCCAGAGGAATTTATAGCAATTCAAAAAGAATTTCATTCAGGCTCATAACCCATTCCAGGGACCATCACTCTCCTATAACTGATTGGCAGGCTGAGAGTAAGTATATTAGTTCGGGCATTGTGTGCTTCAGCGTATGAATATAGGTATAGTCCACTACAAGCTTCCCACAGACGAATCTGGAAGTTATTTTTCAATGAAATAGTTCTAGAAGAGAAGATTACCTTTATGTTGGTCCTTGAATATACACTTTAAGAACTCAGTTATTTTATTTAAAAGAATTGTAGAAGATATTTTCTGGATTCAATTAATTAGTACTTTATAAGAATCCTGAGACTTATGTAATGAACTTGTTAATTCCTATCGAACACTTGCTTGAACACTGTATTTCCATGTTTTGGATAAGGACTGGGAATTTGAGTTTAAGCAATAGGAATTATGAATCAGGATACCTGGGTTAAGACCTTAGAATATGTAGATTTAAAACTTTTAATAAAAGAACTTTTAAACATCTTAAGATACAAAGACTGATGAACTCATCATTAGCTTCAAGAGATAGAGATTCATGTACATATTCATTCACTGTATCTCTGCTTATCCTTTTCTTCCTAATTACTCAAAGGATATGTCAAATGACATACTTTATCTTAAATATTTTAATGTGTATCTTGTAATTATGTCAGACCATTTTGCTGCTATCAGAAATAAAAGAAATACTTTCTGATTTAAATGTGTCAAAGCAATTACCTTGATCCAGAAATACTGAAATACAATGAACTAATTAAGGCTTGATAGGTAATTCTTAGCCGATTCGCTTGCGTGTGTGTGTGTGTGTGTGTGTGTGTGTGTGTATGTGAATTAACCTTGCTTTCAGAGGAGAGTATTTGAATTCTAACAAGTATGTACTTACTCAAGCCCTAAAATCATCATTTTTAGGCTGATCGGTAATCAGACTTTTCATTTAATGGCTTCCTATGATGAATTCCACCTAATGTATTAGTAATATGCATAAAGTTTCTTTGAGGAAAGGTAACATGCTTTAAGGTTTACTGGAGATCAATAAGTCAGCTGTAATTTTTAATATGTTATTAAAGTTTCTTCCAATAACCTTTATGTTTTATCCTAATTACAGTATTCCTCAACTTCTTTGCATTGAGAAAAGGAGAAAGATCTCTTATCTCTGTCTCTATCTCTATTTCCATTTCCTCCTTTATCTCCTCTGCCTTCTTCTCTTCCTCTTAAATTTCTCTCTTTTTTTTTTTTTTTTTTTTTTTTTTTTTTTTTTTTTTTTTTTTTTTTTTTTTTTTTTTTTTTTTTTTTTTTGTTCATTCCAATGACTGACTCTACAGAAGCTATGATCCTAGATATTGTTTCCCTGTTTTGTGGACAAATATCTATTATGACATGTGTTCTATATGGTGAATTTCTGTACAATACCCAGAGTCTCTTTCTATTCTAACTAGATTATATGTATGTCTCTCTAACTATGGATGTGGAAAGAACTTCAATTATCTAAAGAAGAAAGAAATTCAAAATTTCTACTTAATTTGACATTTAGATGATGGTGAATTAATATCTGATAATGAAACTAAAGACATAGAAGTAAGTGTGCTATTATGTCAAGTTACATGAGTACACATTCAGCAAGGAAATATCTATAAACATTGTCAACCTTAGTCCTTTAATATCCGAGTCCTGACTAGCTCCAAAGCAAAGAAAACAAGCTAAATTTAATTTGCTAATAAAAATGTAAAATATTTCATTCTTCAGATTTTTTAAAAACTTCTGATAATGGAAACACCTTAATATTTAGTTAAGCAGAAGTCCAGATATATCAAATTAATAAACATAAAAAATAAATATGGAAATTTCACAATGTAAAAAAATAATATTTTAATACACACTTTTAAAAGAAATGTACTATCCTAGACAAAACTTTAAAACTTCTACTATGATTTTATGTGCTAAGAAAGCAAGCAAATAAACAAAATAGAATTGATATGTGTCATAAAATTCTTATGTAATGACCAGAGGAAAGATTGATGCTTTGGGATGAAAAATGTCTGCTTTGATGACAATTTTCTAAATTAGCTTTCTATTTAATGTCATTGATGAGTGTATCATTCACTAAAACTTGAATAACATAGAGAGCTCAATAAATTTAAATAGAAGTGCAATAAAATTTGAAAATATGTGACAAATGAAATTTTAGAAGTGTTATAGGTCTGGAACACAAATTAAATCAAATATACACTGATTATAGTCAGATGTTCCACTGTTAGGATTTTCTTAAATCTTCTCATCTGTGGTCTAAAATAAGATGCAAGGATAGCTCAACTACTTACTAAGTGCAACAAAAGAAAATGAGAAAAAATGATAATCAGGAGATCATTTTATTACACTGAGAGGATTCACATTTTTCAAATGACTGAAAGTATGAGTTTTTATTCAATAGTTAAAGTACTCATGTTTTTATTTATTTTAATCATTAAAGCTTGACAGTGTTTAGATCATCTCGAAATATACTATTTTGAAAGATTACTGTCAAATATTAAATAAATACATAGGTCTGGTAGACCAAATACACTTTCATGATACATAAATTATTCTTAAATAAAGTCCAAACAAGTGAGAGATCAGACAAATAGGTTCTCAGTAAATATTTATTATATAAAATTATAAAATATGTTTTCAAAATTTAATTGCCTAACATTCATGACAAACACTTTCTTCCATGTAGAACTTGGATGAGCCATGTGAAACTATCTCACTCATGTTATGTTGCTGGCTATCCTGGATTCATTCCTTTATTCAGTCTTGGGGCAGACCACAGTGTGGAGATGGAGAGGCATGTGTTACCCCAGAGCCGGGAAGCTAAAGTATTTGGAGGCTTTCCTCTGGTTCATCTTTCCGATTTAAGACAGGATGGTCATTACTGACTCTCTGTGGTGGGGTGAAGAAAGGCCGCTGAGGCTGCTGCGAGCCTGGTACCTCCATATCCTGGACTTGGAGCCAACCCGACTCATGTTCCGCTCTGTGAGGACAGTAAAGCCAATTCACCCCCAAGCGTCTGCACTACATTTGGAAAGTCAGCATTACTTTCTTTCTGTAAAGAATTCAACCTTCAATTTTTACCTTTACAAAAGTTGAATGATTTCATTGTCAAAGTGCTATCTCTGAGATAAGGCACTGAATTCCCAAAAATACTTTTTTCACTTCTGGTAAGATCCCTAAAAGATCCCTTTTTCATAATGCACTTTGTTTTAATAAGTAAGTCTTAAAATCACCACTTAGCACCTAATCATCACAAAAGGAGTTGAATGTAAAAAATGGGTTGTGAAAATTTGAACAAGGAGGCTTGCTATTTATAAAAGTAAAGTTGGGGCAGCCACTTTCAGAAAGGTTTTACATTTTTTTCTCTGATTAAAGAAATTCAAATGATTTCTAAAACAAGGAATACATAACTACATTCAATCCTCTGGAGTTTGAAGTATTAGTCTTTTCTTGTTTACTCTGTATTAAAGATTATTTAATTACTTATCACAACTTTAATTTTAGTCTTTATTTCCTCAAACCATAAGTCATACAATCTCTATTGGGGTCTGAAGCATAAAAAAGGGTTGTTATTTGAGGGCCAGGGATTTAGTTCAATGGTTCCAGCAACTGCCTTGCAAGCGCAAGGGCCCAGATTCAATCCAGTAACCACATACAACAATACTGGGGGTGGAAACTCACACCCACCAGCAATCAGAACCACATACCACAGTGCTGGACATGGTGGCTCATACCTGTAATCCCAGCACTTGGGAGGCAAAGGCAGAAGGATTGCTGTAGGTTCAAGGCTGAGCTCAAGGCCAGTCTGAACTAAAAAATTGATACATTGTCTCAAACAAAAGGAGGGGAGGGTTGCCATTTAATCTATTACATCATGTTCAAAATGCTGGGCTTTTAGTTTTGATTGCAGCATAGTAGTCTAGGAATTAGAGTTTGTATGAATAATTGTTAGTCTTTTCAACTTTTTGATTTTCAATCAACATTTTGCTTTTAGTAAATATGAAAATAAATATGTATTGTTATTGAAGCATAATAGCACATACAGTTATTTTCCATAAAATAGTTCTTAAATTTTCTAGTGCATTGTCTTGAAATTATCAATTCTACCTCCATCCTACTAAAATTTTATCATGCACCACATTCGCCTGCAGAACTTGTTAGAATGGGTATAGCTGGAAAGAAAGAATTTTGAACTCAGTAAACCTGAGCAAAACCTGTCATATTTTCATGTGATGTTGACACCAAGGCAGGAAGGACACTCTCTTTAGTGATAGATAACTATTAGAAGACTTGCACCATAAATAAATAAGTAAATGCAAGGGTCTTATGATGTTTGTTCTTATCAAAAGTTTTCAGCATAGATACCAAAGAAACTCAGCCTTTCCACAAAATTAACTGTTACGACCAGCTCCCAAGCTGAACAGTAATGTATGTTCTATTACCAACTCATTTAAAGGACTGAATTAAGGTCTCTTTATACTGACATTCACAGGGATTATTGCTTTTATTTTAATAAGAGAATATTTGTATTTAGTTCCATGATACTTTTATGTCTTCAATATCTGCAAAATTACTTTAAATTAAGGTCCTGATATTTATCTGCAAGTACATAATAGTTACATTATGCCAGACTGAGCAAGAATTTTGCTTTAATTATAGAGTGTCTTACTTTCAGATTTATTATTACTATTTAGAGATAGTACTACTAAATTTATTCTTCCTGGTATACAGTTATCTTGGCACTGGAGATATCTAAATGTGGTTTTAAAATATTAAGCTGAGGAAATTGGAAAATAAATTGTCAGACAGCTCCATTTTTGCTAGCCGCAAGATTCTACTTCATAGTATAGCCTGAAAGCAGTTAGAACTTATGCCATTATTGACCATATGAGTATTACAGAACATTAATATTAAATATTAGAGAAAATTTTACTTTAAAATAATGTTTTGGAGTTTCAAATATTAATGTTTCTGTTAGCATTTAAGTCTTGTAAGTGATGAAGTACAAAATTAAATTCTCCAAATTAACAATTGTTGCTTTATCCACTGAACTTTTCATTTTTTTTAATTTGTACCTACTCATTTTTTTATATTACAATCATTAATTATAAACTTTTGTGAAATTTTTAGTATATTATTTTTTATACCATGGCAAATATAAATTTAGATATAATAGCCAGATTTTTAAAAGATTACTTTCAAGGTGAAACTTGTTGCTCTTGGAAGAGCTTTCAAACCCTTCATCAAATGGAGACCAGCTCAATTAATGGGCTCAAGCCTTCTCCATTTCAATGAAGACAAAACTGTCTTCCTTCCCATAAATAATATCAACTCAGTTTTTGAGGCATATGGAAAAGTAAAATTTTCAATAGTTCAATAATTTATGGATATCTTATGAATTTTTGAGTAATATGTGTATTAGGTTGAAAATAATACTTTCAATTGATTTTATTTGTACATTTGATTACAATATGATCATATTTAACATTGAGAACTTGTATCTGTACATGTGACATCTAGATTCTCATTTTTCTCCTTTCCCCTTTCCTCCTTACAACTTCGCCCCCATACACATTAGCTTTGTTTTCTTTTTTTTCACAACTGATTTTTCTTCCCCCTTTATACTTTCCCCTACACACTCTTTCCCTTTTACTTTGCATATTTTCTTTCCATTTCACATTACCTATCATACAGTTTGACATTCATTTACACCTACAGTTTTTGATATAGATATGGTACTTACACATCTTTGTCCTATTTTGCTGATGAGTATATCCTCGAGGTACATTCATTTGAGTATAAATGACTCAAATTTATCTATTACATGTAACTCATTCTAAAAACTAGCAATGAAAGACTTAGGACCACAGGTGAAGAGTGGAGATGCCTGATAGATGTGATAGCTCAGTGAGGATGGTAGGAATGATGTAGAGCAGACACATAGAACAGCAGCAGATGACACTGCAGATGACCTTGATTTTGCTTTGAATTAACTGACTATATTCTGTACAATTTCTGTTCATTATTGTGAGATAATGGAATAATAAATTTGAACACATAGTGTAAACATAATATGCAGTATGATGGCTTAAGGACAACAATAATCTTGCATTAGTCAAGATTATAATAATATATTAATATAATAATATATAATATAATATATAATATAATATAGTATAATATAATATAATAATTAATTATTATAATAATCTTGCCACATCAAAACAAGTTTGATGAGCTAATGATTTTAAGAAAATCTCAGAGAACCATGAAAAGCTTAATATTCTGCATTTATTTCTTATCTCCCCTCTTATGATATATGTGATGTCTACTTTATGCAGTCACCTGATAAGTATTTTAAATAAATGTCACTGTAAAAAATTCAGGCATAAAAAGGTTAAAATTATAAAGATGTGAGTTCCAGGTAATTAATTTTTATATATCTAAGTCTGCTCTAAGAAGGGCAGAGATAATTAAAAGAAACTGCTGCTAATTGGAAAGGAAAGTGAATGAGATTTAAGGGAGTTATCAGTATTACACTCCTCTCAGAAATGACATGGTTACCAGAAATGAGAACTGTCTTCTCACATATTTAGATGCCAAATTAATAGAGTTGATGTGGAGGAAAAATTTTCTTATTATCTAAAACTGATACCATTTACGTACTCTTTTCCACCAAAGAGGCTTCCCATAACTGGAACTTTTACTTTGAAACATGACTGTTTTCAGTTATATAATTGTTAATGTAGAACATACCTGTACCACTGTATTTTATAGGAGAACATGTTAAATAACTTTAAACTAGATACTTTAAGCTTATTGGGAAAATGAAGCTTAATAAATATCAGTTTACTTAATTTCCCCATGCAAATCAACATTTATTTTATCACTAGAGTATAGCACTGTATTGTGAAATTTAAAGATGGAATTATAATATGCTCATAAGGCAGTTTTTCCAATCAGTTCACCAACCTATGTAAATATTCATTTAATTGTAGCATTTGTATTTCTTTTTTAATAATGTTAATATTTTCTGTAGTATTTATTAGTTTTATATTTTCAATTCTTTCCATCTACTGATTCCATTAGCAGTAAGATAATAGCACTGTGTTTATATGTGAGACCTTAGAACCAAGCCTAAAATCATATTAAAGTATGTATGACATATAAATGCATGATATGGAGGTAAATAAAATTTAGAAAGCTAAGGTTGAGTTAAATTGAAAAGTGTCCCAAAGGAAGAAGAATTGACATGAAGATCTGAAGAATTAGGAAGAGAACTTGGAACACTGTTGATCAAGTACAAACCGTGGGAGATAATACATGACTGGAAATTAGTTAATTGCAACATGTACACAAGCAACATGTTGTGAGGCTCTGCAAGCTATGAGTATAGATGAAATCACTCCTGCCTCTATGTTATGTAAGAGACAAAATAATCTGAGCTGCCTACATGCCTTTCCTTTTCTATTTCTTTATTCATTTTGGCACTATTAAGGACCATGATCACTTGGGCTACTAAACTAATTTACATCTATGTTAAAAATGAAATCAGAGGCAGCAAAAATACAGAAATTTATCCTTTTCTATCTGGGAAACTTGGAGGAATTATATATTACCTCAATAAAAGTGTTTATGCTAAAATATTTTATAAGTATTGTTAAAGTTTCTTGAATGAAGTAATATAATTCCAACAAATAATTTGCTATTACCAAGGACTATGGCAGGGTTTACTGACCATGTAATTGCTAGTAATTATTTTGGAAATCAGGACCTTCTAACTGTGGATGTTAGACATTGAATCTCTTTTAATTTGGCATTTAAAATTAATGTAATATCTTCAGACTATAATAATGAATAAGTGAATTACTGTATAAAATTACATCAGGGATACCCAATAAGCTATTATTATAATTTACTTAATTTTTTTCATCTTCTACCATCTACATACTGAGAGTATATACTTTTGTCTTTAACAGGGATCTTTCCCCTGAACCAAAAGACACACACACACAAACACACACACACACACACACACACACACACACACACACACACACACACACACTCTACCTAGTTAGCAGTCTAATGAGGATTTCAAATTACATATGCCCTTCATTTTCCCGATCTCACATAATAGATATTTAATCTATTTCTTTCAGTCATCAATGTTAGTGTTACCTTAACTTTGCCTATATTCCTCGCACAATCTTTTGAAAAGTGTAAAACAATAGTGCACCTCCCTGCTCTAAACCAAAACACTTGGATATCCTTGAAACTCATCTCTACTTTTGTTGTTACGCTGCATTTCATTCTAAAAGAGGCATCTCTGGCTCTTTCTAAAATGTAGTTCAGCTCTGCCAGAGATGCCCAGCTCATTAGAGAACACTCCATGTTTTTTTCAAAATAGCTGGTGCTTTACTCACTTCTCTGACTTCAGGTTCCTCCTGAAATCTTGTACATAGTTTTAATAGTAAAAGTTATATTTGATGATTTTATTTTATAGCTTTATTTTGTTTCATAATTCCCCTAAGATACTGGACTTCAATTTAAATTACAATCAAACAACATTTTCCTTTATCCATAAAGATTTATATTTTTGATTACTATAAAATGTTGATAATATTATATTACAGTATAGATGGAATCTATGTACATTACCTTCTCAGATGTGCATCTGAATTCCAGTGCTGTTGAGCTACCTGGATTCTTGTTATATCTAACAATTTTTTCTCAGAAATCACAAATATGAATGATATTTGCCTTCCCTACTTTCCTAGTCAAAGTCCTACTAGATATTTTATTTCTACAGAACATACATAATCATTTGCTCAGCCTGTAGCATAACCATTTAGTTATTCATCAATGAAAAAGTTCCCTAAGCATTGTTATGTATTTCAGTATTCAGCTTAGGAACCAATAACAATTGGATATGTTAGATTGTTCTATTGCTATGAAACCTCCAAAATTTCAGCACCTTAAAATTGTTCTAGGTTTGGCAGGGAGAGGAGGGAAGAACATTCTCCAGACCCATCACTTCTTGTTCTTGACAGTCAAAACATTTTAATTTTGAGGAAAATAATTAGAAATATAGTTGTGTCAATCACCATGCCTACTTCTATAATCTATTTTCAGTTATGAGAAATCATTTCATAAATGCCTCATAAATGGTGTATATTTTTCATTTAAATATTCATACTTCTATTTTTAGGCCAGTGTTTACAAAAGTATAATATTAATCCTGTTAATAGATATAAATGATTCAGTAAACATATGCTTTGCAACCTTACTTAACATTATATATTTAATACTACTTTTTAAAATGACAGGTGAATTTATATGTGTTTCTCATGTGAGACATATTTTGAACTATATGTACATTTTGAATTGAATTAATCTACCTAATTAAAATAAGTATTATATCAGTTTCTATTTTTGGTGAGAATAGTTTGCAACCATTGTATAAGCATGTTTTAGAAATATGATATATTGTTTCCAATCATTGCCACTATTTTGGATAATATATCTCTTTATTCTTTGTATCTGACTTGTGTCCTTTGACTGATGTGTCTCCAAGCCATGCCCCGCCATTGGTAACCCCTGGTCTACTCTCCAATTACATGATGTCTTAATTACTTTTCTTGTTCCTGAGATAAAACACCAAAAATGAAAAGTTAGAGGAGGAAGATTTATTTCAGCTCCCAATATATAAAGGTGTCAGTCCAGAGTCGGCTTGCTCTAAGGCAGGGTGGTACAGGACAGAGGGGCAACATACAGAGAAACACTGGAGGTGAGGCAGGCAGAGGCAGCATAGCAGCAAGCGCAAAAGCCTTCACTTTGTATCCACCCAGACTGTAAGCCTGTTGACTGGTGTCACAGTCACCTGTTGACTCCCAGGCTGGAACTTCCCTTACCCCAGCATCACACTCTAACCAAGCCACGTTCACACTCCCTAGTCCAGCCTCCCTGAAAGTCCCCACCTGTGACCACATGAGCTTTTGGGGGCATCACCTAGATAACTAAACCATAATGCAGCTGTTAAATTCCACATATAAGTGAGATCAAGTGTGGTATTTATCCTTCTTTACCTAGTTTATTTCCTGCAGGTTTATCTCTGTTGTGACAAATGGTACTATTTCTTCTTTTTCATAGGTGAACACTATTCAATTATATGCATATCATATTTTATTCATTCCCATGTGGGTTGGTGAATAGGAATTTGAGTAGTTTCTGTATCTTGGCTATCTCACTTAACATTGTGATAAACATAAGAAGGCAGGCCTCTGAGATTGATGTTGCCTTGATTTGTTTTGAAAATACACCAAGTATTAGAATTACTGGGTCACATCATGACTCTGTTTTCATTTTTAAGAAAACTTCAGACATTTATAATGCTTATACTAATGTACATACACACCAGTAGGTTCCAATTATACTCTTTTCTCCACATCATGTTAGCACTTTTGTGACAGATCTGACAGGTGACGTGATTTCTTGTGGTCTTAATTTTCACCTCTTGATAATTGCTGAAAAATATTTTTTCACATATTTTTGACCACTTGTGTCTCTTCAATTGAGAAATATCTAGTCATGTTCCTCACCTATTTTTTTGGGGGGGTTATTTGTTTTTCATTATTGAGATGTTTGAATTTATCTGAAATATATATTTTTTAGTCAAATCTGTAAATCAAAAGTATTTTCTTCCATTGTGTCCCTTATCTGTTTACTCACTTCATTATCTTCTGTGGCTTTAGACTCATTTTAGAGTCATTTATGTAATCGAATTGACATTTCTTGCATCGTTTACTGTATTTCTGATGTTAAAAGCTCTGAAGCTTTATTGACACAAATGATATGGAAGCTTCTGCTGCACTTTCTTCCAGTAGTTTCATAATCTCAGTAACTACATACAAATCTTTTGTCCACTGGAAATTGGCCTTGATAGTAAAAATAAAGGACATCTTTTACTTCTCCATATTTTATATATCTACTTTTTCCAGTTCAACTTATTGAAAAGATGCTCCTCTTCCCATTTTGTATTCTAGGTAATTTCAGAGAAAATTGTAAAGATGTGACCGTGAAGTGTGGCTTTCTGGGCTCTCTTTTCTGTTGCAATCACTCTATTACCAGTGCAATCCCATTTTATTATTGTTTGGTGGTATATTTTGAAATCAGATAGTGTGATGTTTTAATCTGTTCTGTTGGCTCAAGATTGTGTCTGCTATTCAGAGTCTTGTGTGATTTCATATAAATTTGAGAAATTTTTTCCCTTTGTGTTTCTATGAATAATATAATTGTCATTGTGATTGATCTGGATTGAGTTTGTGGATCACTTTTGGTAATATAACATTTTAATATTTCTAATATGTAAGTAGCAGTTATTTTTATTTATTTCTTTGGATTCAGTTCCTCTAATTAATACTTAAATATTTCAATGATCTTTTACTTGATTAAACTCACTCTTCTGATGATATTGAAAATATTTTAAATTTTTCTTTCCAGAGTTTACTGATAGTATATAGAAATTTTATAGTTATATTTGTATTTATTATATATATCTCACATCATACAGATTTACCAGATCAATATATTAGTCATAATTATTTGCTGGAGTTTTTATTCTGTATATAATATGTTGTGTGCAAACAGGAGCAATTTCAGTTCTCCTTTCAACTTGAGTTGGCATAATTTTTCTGGCTATCATTTTAATCTTCATACTGGTTATATAAATAACATCATCCAGAAGATGTAATATATGTTTTAGCTGTGAGTTCTATACTTTCCGGTGTTCCCGTGTTACTCATTGGCATTCTTTTCATTCGATTGAAGCGCTCCATTTAACAGTTCTTATCAGACAAGTCTATTTGTAATGAACTGCTCAGCTTTTATTTGTCTGGCGAAGTCTCTTTTCTTCATATCTGAAAGAAAACTTGACAGACTAACGATCTTGGTTAGCAGAACTTTTCTTTTTTTTTTTCCTTCTGTTAGCTCTTTGAAAATAACATGTCAATGTCTTCTTGATGAGAAATTTGCTTCCACCTGTAATGGAAGCCCCTCGTATTCTGTTTACTAGTTTCTTTCTTGTTTTTTCTTGTTGCTTTGAAGATCCTTCTTTGTGACTTTTGAAAATTTGGTTAATACGTTTTGCAGTAGTCTTGTTTTAAGTTTGATTAGAGATCTATGAACTTTCTGTTATACATTTTTCAGATTTGAAGGTTTTTGTTTGTTTGTTTTGGTTTTTTAAAGATTTTGAGATAGGATCTTGCTTTGTAGTTTAGGCTGGCCTTGAGCTCAGCCTTGAACTCACAGCAGTGCTCCTGCTTCTGCCTCTGAAGTGCTAAGATTATAGGTGTGAACCACTATGCCTGGCACTGTGGTACGTGGTACTGATTGCTGGTGGGCATGAGTCATCATGTCCAACATTGTTATATGTGTTCACCGGGAACTGAACCCAGGACCTTGCGCTAGCCAGGCAGGTGCCAGAACTACTAAGCTAAATCCCCAGCCCTGGAAGTATTTTTAATATAAGCATTTAAAACAAAACTTCTCTTTTTTTTGTTTGTTTCATTTTCTTTTTTTTAAAAAGCGTACACTAAAAAATTTGTTCTTTTGATGCTGACCCTTAAATCTAGTAGTTTTATTACCTCCCATTTTTTCCTTAACTATATATTTCTAAATAATCTGTCCGCATTCATAGATTCTTTCTCTTACCTGATCACTTTTACTGTTATTATCTATTCTATTAAAACAATTGTGTACATTATATTTTTCAACCCCAGAAGCTATTTGAATTTCTTTAGTAATTCAATACCTCTAATAAATCTCTGCAATGCTTATATGCTTTCATTTATTTCTACTCATATTATTATTTCTAATTTCTTTGTTTATATTTCCAATATAATTTCTGTTTTTGCATTTGCTTATTTCTTTAGCTTTTTTATACTCTATTCTCATCATTTTGAGGGTAATTAAGTACTAAGAATAGCACAATTTTCATTTATTTTTTTTCAATTATGAATTATGTTAGCATCTAAAGTCACAAATACAGCAGCATTCCTTGACCTTCTCTTGTTGGTTTCTCACACTTGGGTGAGAAAAAATTGATAGTGTAATGGAGTTTTGTTTTATGCTTTGTAGTATTTAAATGTTTTATCAAATTTATTGAGTTGACACATCCTAATACCAATTAAATACCCAAGATACTTCACTATAATTTATTGCCCCCCCGGTCAATATTCTCAAATAGTTTTCATGATTATGTTCTATCAACATTTTATATAAAGTTAAATTTTTCATATGAATTTATATCTAATTGCACCACATTGCTAAATATGATACTATGCCTATTGTAGAAACTGACAAACAGTTCTTTGGGATGTAGTGATTCCTGACCATTGTAAGACACCCGAAGGAAGAGCTCAGTGTATAAAGTAAGACGTCTCATGGATAGCTCTGTAACTAATTTAGGAAATGTGCAGTTTTTCAAAACTGGCTTATTTACTTCACTATGAAATTATTATTATTTAACTGATTTATTGGTACATTTTATATACGTATCATGATCACAAAGTTGAGAATTTGTACCAATAAATGACACAACTTAGTTTTCATGTTTTCCCATTCCCCTGCCCACCTTATGATCCTCTTGTCCCTTATACCTATATTTGCTTCTTTTTTTAAACTATTAAATATTTTCTTTCCCTTCTTTACTTACCCTTATACCCTTATCCTTTTGAATATTTACTATTTCACAATATCTATCATACATGTTAAAACTAATTTAAAGTTTCAATTTCTCATACCAAAAAAATATATATTATATTTACACATCTGACACCTATGTATTTCACTTATGAGTATGTCCTAAAGGTACATCAATTTAAGTATATGTGACTCAAACTTATCATTTCTTATGCCAGAGTAATACTCAATTTTATTTAAAAAAACAAACAATAACAACAACAACAACAACAAAAGCATGTTCTTTATCCAGTCTCCAGTTGAATAACATGTTGGTTGTTTCCAAGATTTAACTATCAGAAACTGAGCTGCTATGAACTTGGGTACACATATGTTACTGTGATATGAGTCTTTTACTTCTTTTTATATATTCCTAGCAGAGGAATCACGGGTTTAAATGGGACCTCTAATCCTCGTTTTATGCGGAATCTCCATACTGATCTCCACAGTCATTGCCCCAGTCTACATTCCTTCCAACAGTGCAGAAGGGTTTCTTTGTCCGTGCAGCCTCACCAGCATTTATTGTTGGTTAATTTTTAGATACTAGCTTTTTTTTTTTTTTTTGGAGTGAAATGGAAATTATTTTTAATTTATTTATTTTTATTCTTTTTAAAAAATCTTTATTGGTACATTAAATATACACATCATGATTGCGCTCCATAATGGGGATTTGTACCAGTATAAGACACAACTTAATTCTCATTTTTTCCCATAGCCCTACCCACCCTACCACCCCCCTATATACATAAAATTTGTTTCCTTACTTTTTTGTTACAATCTCAACAGTTTGTTACAACAATCGAGGGTGGGTAGGGCTATGGGAAAAAATTATTTTTAATTTAGATTCCACTTTCTATAGACTTCTACAATTTTTTCCTTGACAATATTCTTTAAATGACTATTAATGAAGACTGAACTCTCTCCAGAAAATACTTTGTCATTTCTGTGCTCACCTATTGTCATTAATAACCATATATGTAGAAATAATTTTATTTTCTGTGCCATTTTCCAGAATATTAATTTAGACCCCAAATAGTTTTATGTAAAGTTGGATTTGATAACAACTTTCCACTGTTATTGAGACAGTGACATTTGAATTAATTGGTAATAGTATAATTACTCAAATAGTAGGATACCAAATTGATCTAAAATAATAAGATATAAATAGAACTTGTGTATGTTGATGGCTTCAAATAAAATGACAGTTTTATCCTCGGTTCCCCTGATTCCTAGAATGCCACAGATACTAGTAGGCAGGACTGAAATGTTTGTTGAATTCTATTTCTTTGCTATTGAATAGTAAGTCTAGTTTTCTATCTGATGTTTAAATAAGAACTATTTAGTTTGGATTTAGCTCAGTTGGCACCATGCCTACCTTAGGAGCACAAGGGCCAGAGTTCAATCCCAAGGAACTAAAAAAAATAAAGAAAGCATTCTACAATCTGCCTGTAAGAATAATAAATAGACTATTTTGTGAGTACTAAATAGAGGAAAAATTTTATTTCTTTCTTTTTTAAAATAAATTAAGTATATTAGTGCATTTTAAGACCACATTATTATCACATTCATTATTGAGAGTTTTTCCTGTGCATTATACACAGGTTCTTTTTTTCCCCCCATTCCCCTATCCATCCTTCATCTCCCAACCTCCATTTACATAAACTTTGTTTCTCTTTTTTTCTTTTTCTTTTCCTTTTTCTTTTTTTCTTTTTTTTTTTTTTTTTTTTTTTTTTTTTTTTTTTTTTTTTTTTTTTTTTTTTTTTTTTTTTTTTTTTTTTTTTTTTTTTTTTTTTTGAGACGGGGTCTCGCTTTGTGGTTCAGGCTGGCCCTGAGCTCAGCCTCCAACTCACATCACAGCAATCCTCCTGCCTCTGCCTCCCGAGTGCTGGGATTACAGGCGTGAGCCACCACGCCCGGCATTGTGGTCTGTGGCACTGGTTGTTGCTGGGCGTGAGTCTCCACGCCCAGTATGGTACTGGTTACCAGGGGATCAAACCCAGGTCCTTGTGCTTGCAAGACAGGCGCCGGAACCACTGAGCCAAATCTCCGGCCCTCTGTTTTTTTCTTTTTACATTACTTTTTTTTTTTTTTTTTCCTCTCTTCTTTGCTCCCTTCCCCACTTCTCCTTCTCTTTTTGCTATTTCACAATACCTATAATATATTCTGGACTTATTTCCACTTCCAGTTTCTCTCCCTAGAGATATGATATGGTATTTAAACATGTGTGTGCTATTTATTTCACACGTATATGGCTACAAGGTGTATCCACTTAGCTACAGCTGTCTGTAATTTATTATTCTTGATGGCTGAGTGATGCTCCATTTAATAATTTCAAGGGCTTCCAGAACATTCAAATATATAGTCACATTAAATCAGTTATCTATCTCTGTCCAAGTCCCTTTATTTCTTGAAAAATGTTAGTATTTCTATAGAATATACTGATAAGTAGTGTAAACTTTTAAACTATTGATTATATGTGATAAGCAAGACACTTACATCCATTAATTTTTATAGTACTCATTAGCAACTGACATAGCATATTTTTATTTTCTAACTTCATCTATAGAACTCATTAATGTAATTTTTCCATGGCTCAAATGCTTACTTTTATTATGTTTCTGATCTTAAATAGTGCCTAACACTAAACAGCCACAGAATAATTATTTATTATATGAACACTACAGAGAAAAGAGTGTCAGGTTGTTTTTAATATTACTGGATGTGAAATTCAGGAGGACTCTTTACTTAACAACCTCTTTAGGTATTTTTACTTTTTACTTTGACACAGAATCTCACTAAGTTGCCCAGGTGGGACTCAAAATTGTAACCCACCTCACTTTAACATCCTTAGTGCACAGAAGACAGACATATGCCAGTGTCCTTGATTTTAGAAGTTTTAAATCATGACTTTTTTAAACTAACAAAATTAATATGTTACTATTTATAGATCCCATATGTAATAATAAATTGATATAATTCTTATTAATCTGTACCTGGAGCTCTTTTTAAAACTAATACCAATAAAGATGCTTAGACAAAGAGTCAAGAGGAAGACCAGCACCTTCATGGCTTCATTCTCTACCTGCTCCAATTATTTTTGAAACAGTTCCTAAAGTTATTCTAAAAATTATTGGCGCAATTGCAGATTTATTTGTTTTGAGACACCAAGAATAATGACTTCAAACTTTAGATGTGTTCATATATTCAGCAGACATTAGCCAAACAACTGCTGTAGTAGGTCCTAGGCATGTCCTGAGCAGTGCGGTATTTATGAAGATAAATTTCTTTCTGTAAAAGAAAAAATCTGCAAAGGAATGTAAATTATTAATGACTGAACAATTAGGCAGTTTATTTTGTTATCACACAGTATAATGTGTTAAAAGTGAAAAAAAAAACACTCCCCAAATAACATGTGCAATGAATCATTTCAGATGAAGTATTAAAATTTTAGATATGGCTAAGCACAGTTGTTATTACTGATATGTCTATTATTTGTGTCATTTAATAACCTCTCCATGATATTTTAAATCTTTAAAATACAGGTGGGCCCTCATTAATAATACAAATAGCTCTCCAAGTATACCATATTGTGAATTTATATGAAGAAGAGAAATCCAGTTTTATGGATAACATCATAGTAAAGGAGAGAAACTGAAGAAAATTACAGTAATATGCTTTTTGATGCAAAAATGAAATGGCAAAGAAAAATCTTTCCTATTCCTTAATCACAATCATCAAATAGTTGCAAATAGAAATTTTACTTTAAATTCTACATTTTTGCTTGAATTCAACCTGGTAGTATAACTGCAAACCGAGTGAATAATCATATTTCATAATGTGTTTCATTTGGCTTACAACAGTTATTCTGTTAGAGGCCTTTCTGTAGAACTTGTCAGAGATGGGAAAGCAATTTAATAAAGACCCTCATCAAATATCTATGGAATTTATTTTCTTTCTTTTTTTTAACTTTCAGTAACTATGATATCATTATAAGATAAAATCTTTTATTACTTCTTTACAACATTTTATCATTTTTTCTTTTTTTTACAAAGCTTCTTTGTTGTATATTATTGCTTTCCAATTTGAGGTAAAGGTTGGCTGGTTTTGTTTAATAGAAAACACATGCTCTTCAATAATATTGTTTCTTAAAAAACACACGTAAGTTTGTTTTCTTTCAGTTTCTCATTTACTCTTATTTGTCCACATATCCTGAAAACTGAACATCTGTTGTCTAACAAAAAATTGAACTAATTGAATATGTTTCTTACATAGTTTCCAAATTAAATTTCTAGTTGCTCAGCTTTTTATGTTTATGGTATTGAGAGATTATGGCAGCAACTGCTACTAAAAAAAAAAATTACTGAAGGTCATTTCTATGTGTTTCTTGCCATGGTTTCAGGAGTATGGGAAACAGAGAAATTGGGTGTTATATTATATACAAAGTAGATTAAAAGTGAAATACACCAAATAAAAAACATACATAAGGGACTGCTCTTTAAATATAAGTCATAGACATTTTTCTGCTGGAAGATTTTAGAGAATCATATTACATAACAGGATAAAACTATTTCGTTTCTTTTTGTGACCTCTCAAAATTATAATCAAATCTATAATCGTACAACTACTGGTGCTCATAACTCTTTCATTCAAAATTAGATTAATAAGAAGCTACCACATTTCTTGAGATCTATCTTATGTCCTCAAATCTACTGATCCCTGTTCTTAGAATGCTAGACTCTAATAAATGTTAATTCAGCGAGTAAATAAAAAATGTACCACATCTAGGAAATCTTCCACTCTTCTTGGGGTATATAGAGAAGTCAAACACAGAGATTGGGAGCCCCGACACCAGGCTGGAAGAATGGGAAACTTCCAACTTTTTAACCAATAAATAAGAAACTATTAGACTAATGCACAATACATCAGATATCAATCTTTTTTAGCAGTAAACAATTTAACTAATATAGATTTTTATGACATCAAAGGAAAATAACATAGCAATAGCATTACTTTCCACATGGCCTCTACCTCCTTTAATTCTCTCCAGTGGACAGCAGTGGCAGACAAGCTTTTTATGGCTTGTGCTTTGTTTGAGGAGGACTCCTCCTCAGCTCGACATCCAGCATTCTCAAAAGGTGGATTTAGAATTGCACTTAGGTTAGTATCCCAAACCTTGACAGTTCTAACAGTATGCTAGGCACCACCTTGACATAACAGGTCTCAGTCTGTTTCAAAATCCCAGACTATGCCAAATGTCCACCTTTCTTTTTTATCTCTAAAGAAAGGGAAATTTTTCTTCTTATTTTCTGTCATACCCAGTGATTTTTAGTAATAGAGAGAGGTATCTTATTGCTTTCTCAAGAAATACAAAAGAACCAACACAGAAAATACTACTAAAATATTGTTTTTGAAATTAACACGGATTCATTAAAAGAGAAAAATGAAGGTAATCATTTTAAACATTGAACAAAAAATTGTAAATTTTAACCACACTAGGGTGTTATACCTGAATTTCCAGAAGTTGTCTTTAAATTTAAACTTAGTAAGAATGTAATGACCATAATTTGCTGATTCTTGGCTGCATACAAATTTAACATGAAAATAGTTTAATCAGTCCATTGCCCTGTGAGCAGGCCAGGAAACTCAGCTAAGACTTGCCCCGGACATCGCTGCAATGTTTGGACCAGCAGTTCTCCCAAGACCACTGCAGAGGGAGAAGACCTGCTTGGAAATGCACCTCAGGCTGTGGCAGCTCCTCTGGCCACTCAAGGATCTGATCTGACCACACCGCTCTTTGGGGCCATTAAGGCCAAGCTCCAGAAAATAGAGCGGTGGTGAGCAGTAAAGAGAGAGCTTCACCGAGGCTCCTCCATGAACACTGAAGCCCACTGGATGAGTTCAGAAAGCCTCTGCAAGAGTGACCCACAGGACTACACTGGCTGGTGTCATTATTGTTCTGTTCAGGTATCTTTCCTCATATTCCAGAACTGAGATTGCCTAAGGGCCACCACAGACTCAAGGCCTAAGGGCCAGCTGTATCAGGAAGACCACTGGGGAAGTAGCCATTCCTTAACAGTTCTAAATATTACAAAGAAAGACACTTGAGATAAGAATTTTGTAGGCAGCAACTGCAGAATTAAACCACAAAGATTAATAACAACAATCAAAAATAGAAATGAGAAAACACCTAACATTCAAATCCAGAAGTACGGATAAAGAAAGGATAATGTAGGGGCAGTGTGGTGGAGCCACCTGAAACTCAAGAACCTGGACTCCCTGAATTGGCAACAAGTGAGAATCTGAAAAAAAAAAAAAGAAATAAAAAATAATCTCTCAGATAACAACCAAGGTCATGACCATAGTAAAAAACACAGACAAAAAAATAGAGGGCCTCAAGAACATGATGGAATCCCAGCATAGAAAAAAGATGGAATCTAATCAGTAGATTGAAATGGATATTTAGAGATTAGGTATACCATTGGAAGTTTATGCAGAAGAAATAAGGAATGTGAAGATAGAATCTCTGACATACCAGATAAGAATGCAATTAGTGATAAAGAGAAGAAAGATTTCTTAAAATTAGAAGGAGACCATGAGAAATCAATCTAGCAGATGCTGGATGATGCAAAAACAAACAAACAAAACAAAAACAAAAACAAAAAACAAAACAAAACAAAACAAAAACCCACAGGAGTGCTCAGAATAAATAAAAAGGCAGGAGGTAGTGCAGATAACACACAACAAACACTCATGGATGTAATGGCAGAAACTTCCCAAGCAGGAGAAAATAATTTGACATAGAGATAAGTGAGGCATATAAAGCAATGGTTTATGCCTTTCCTGTAAATTTCTTTGTTTCTATTGTCAGGATTATGGCAGGCATGCTTCCAAAAATACTGCAGAAGATCTATCCTGATCCTTATAATTCTGAGGAAATATTTAAAATTTTGGTAAGGTCCTGTTTACTTTTCATGCAATATTAATCATCATTTCATATAATAAAAAGGAGAGTCAAAGTATACAAGGGATATAAAGGAACCATCTATCCATAATATCCTGGAAAAGCATCACATAACATCAAATGTAGGGAAAATAAAGAGCAGATAAGAAAAGAAACAATCTGTTATCTATCCCTCTATTTTCTACCATAAACTGTTCATTCCATTTTGAATCCACTTAGGACCTTCAAAACAGCCCTAGCTTAACTCACCAAGAATTCACAGGAGCAAGTGGGTTTTTACTATTAATAGAATATAGTTACATCAGCAAGAGTATCAATGTTGACAATAATTTTCTTTCCAAATCTGTGCTCTATGTAAACAAAGCCTATTGAATGCCATATATTAGTGATTTAAAAAGTGAAACCTTGACTGCTTCTATGGCATTTCATTAAGGTGAACATTATTTTTAAAGTAATTCTAGGTTCCTTTTCACTCAAATGCAAAAATTGTGTAATCATTCATGAAGCTTTTATGTAATGCAAACACTTTTAAACACTGAAAGTGATGAAGGAATTTTAAAAGGTTATATGGCAAAAGGACACGTATAATTTGCCCATCTCTGGTAGGAGTTGTTCCTTATAAGAAATAAATGCAAAAAGGAAGTTAAAGAGGCATTTTTTTATATTAGATGCAAGATTTTTATATACATGGTCTACCATTAAAGTTGAACATTAATATTTTGCCTAATTAGATTTTAGATATGGTTGTCATTTTTGGAAAACATTTTACCTTTGAATATTGGAAATCTTTCTGCTGGTTATTTTAAGACTTCACTTATTTTTAATCATGATTTCTTTTTGATATAAAATAACAATATTGAAACAAACGTTTTCCTAGTCACTTGTTGCTGAGACAAAATACCCAACCCCAAGAATTTATAAAGAGAGAAGTTTTATTTACCTTGCATTTTGTAAAGGATTCAGTTCATAGTTAGCTGGCTGCAAGACAGGGTGGAAGGCAGAGGGGCATCGCCGAGGAGAGAGACTTCGTGATGTGAGGGGCAGAAGGTAGCAGGAGCAGTCAACAGCAAAGAGCTTCCTGTTCCTTTTTGATCCATTCTGGCTCTACACCTTTTTGGTGTGCCCCATGTACCTAGAACTCTGATTAACCATTCAGAAGACACTTGTAACCTCACACCCTTAATAGATTTGCAAATCCTACATACAGTTAACTTCAAAAAGCTTCACCAATGAGTGTGTGAGGCCTTTGGGGAGATGTATAGATACAAGCCATGACAAGTATTTTGAAATTCATTTGAATGAAATATTTGTGTTTTTCATCGTATACATAAAGTTTGGCCTTATACAGAAAGCTCAAGACTTAGCTTCATGTGTCTTCAAACCATTGTCATGTAGTAATTTATATTTAGATTAGTTCATGGTTTTTCCCTAGTTGAAACAATCACTTGATCTATTTCACAAGAATGCTTAGGTTCACAGGGTCTGTGTTTGAAATGGATAATTCCCGATTCATTGTGCTTGTCCTTATACCTGCGTAATTTCATTTTATTTTAAAAGAATGTCTTAACTGTCCATATATGTCACTTCTGTCAAGAAAACTAAGAAATTCGGTTTTCAAACAAGAACAAGATATCAATCTAATTCACTCTTTGACCTCCAGCTTCCCCATGGCTGGACAGGACTTGCTGTATCTAAGCAACTCATCCCCAGAGCTTCATTACTGGCAGAAATGGCTTTGGAATACAGTACTGGGCAAAAATCATAGCACAAAGAATGTCCCCACAATGAAGAATCGCCACCAAAAGACTGAGAATTGACTAATTTTCATATATGCTATCTGAGATTATTTTAATCTGTATAGAGTTCTTATAACTGAAGTGAAGAGGTATTTTAATGTTCAATGGACCAGACCTCACACATAGGGTGATATATGTAGAATCTATTCCAAAATGGTTTTATAATAATTAGATAGACTCATAAATTATGCAAATATGTTTATTCCTATGCAAAATAAGTTTAGAAAACATTATTAAAAACTAGGTATTTCTATTCTATGATTGTTCTATGCCATGTATGAATCCTTACATACCTAAACACAAAAAATTTAATCACTTTAGTAAGTTACCCTAAAATGATTTCATTGCAAGTGCCCACAGCAGTAGATTTTTTAAGCTTTTTAAGTGTCCAATGTTTCTAATTAAGAGTAGCTTTACATTTCTGCAGATCTAACAAAAATGAGCAATAATTTCTATAGATTCTGTCTTCTTCAGGAAACTTCTTACCTATTGAAGTGAAAACTGAGACACTTTTTAAACTCTACAAAAGAACAGAAAAACAAAGATACTATTCTCAGCTTCATACTGCTCCTATAAGGCTAAAGTAAAATGGATCAGAGGAAAAACTCGGGAGAAATGTGTTATATGTTTAATTACTCTGATTCCCTTATCAGTCAATCCTCTGGCCTCTGAGCAGAAAGTTAGCTGCATAGACTATGTGTGGTGTTTTCAGTTGTAAATTGCATCACATATTAATCATTCTGTACAATTACATATTTTATGTTCCTTAACAAGAGAAATCACCTAAAAATTGATTCATCATTTATAAATACCCCTCTACTTCTATTCAGTTTCTACGTTATCTGTCTAGTATGAAACAAAAAGAGTGAAAGAGACAAAGGGAGAGAGAATGAGAGATATTTTTATTGTTAAGAATATAGAGATTGTGATTTTACATCTTAATTGAGCTTATGTTGTATAGCGGGAGAGAAAATTAAAACTTCAGGTACTGATAAATGCTGTATAGAAAGCAGCATTTAGTGGTATAAATTTAGATGATTGAGAGGCTTCAGAGAGTTAGAGTGGTCAGGGCAGACTTCTGTGAAGAAGGGACTTTTGAACTGAGACCCACCTTCTGAGAAGGAAGTCAAAAGACAGAGTAAATATGGAAACTTTGTGGAAGGATCTGTACATTGTAACATCAATAAAAAGAAAGCAGGAAACACTAGAGAAAAGAGAATGAGAAACTCACACACCAAGTACCATCCATACAGATCATGATCAAGGCATGGAAATATTATCCACATGAAGATGGAAGGCAAAGCATCCAGAAAGCATAGCTTTAAATTTACATTCTGGTTCAAAGTACTCCACTTACTGCTATGTATGGTTTCTGATACTTTTAATAATACTGACCCCTGAAATTAAATCTACAGATGTGGATACAAACAGAATATCAATAAATTACATTCTGATTCCTTTCTGAGTGATTTTTAGTTAATAAGCAATCCTTTAAAAACATTTAATAAGAGAGACAGTTGTGTAATTCTTCTGTATCTTTAAATGTTATTTATTTAGTTAGGTCCTTAATGTTCATTAGGTGATTAGGAATAACTTTATTTTGTTTCCTTTTGCAATTCTACTTTTTTATCATATTTAATTTCTAACTTAAATGTTTCTGTCCCCAAGTTAACCAAATCCCATTAAAAATAATACATAGGGTTAAATTTTGGAGTCTAAGAATGTGCTATCATATTTATTTTTATTAGATTGATTGTTTTGCTATCAATTAGTATTTTGTGGTATAAACTAAGACCCTAGTTTGGAAACACAAACCTTCAATGCCCAGTATTAGAAGCAGAGACAAGAGCATTCCAAGTTCAATGTTAACTTGTTCAATTTAAAGAGAATGTATCTCAAAATAAAATTTTTTAAATGGATGATGAATATAGCTCAATGGTAGTACACCCTAGATTCAGTCTTCATTGCTGAATAAAAGAAATTAGTAATAGACTTCCCAAAGTGGGCTACCAAGTTATTTAAATTTGTGTATTGGAAATAGTATCACAAAAGCATAGTCTTGGTATTCAAGAAAAGAATCAAGAGAACACATAAGACAGCTCTAAGTTGAAAAGAGTTACTTTATATAGTTTTAATGTCAATATAGTATAAAGCACAATCTCAGTACATTTGCAGAGGAAGGGCCATCTGTGCTACAGCCTTTCTAACATTTTCCATCTTCTGTCATTTTAAGGAGTGTCGAGGATAAGTTAACTCAAGAAATAAATAAGAGTCAGCATCCTGAAAGGATGTTCACAAATGACTAGAAGGGTTTCAAGTAGTTTGAGATTTTATTGAACATAAAACTTTTCTGATATATTCTTCTAAAATACAGATTATCTAGTGTCTTCTTCCAGTGTTATGATTGTCTTCCCCATTGTCATGATGAAACATTGAAATTTCTCTAGCAAATATAGTAGTAATGATATTTGAAAAAATTTAGGACTGTGGAAATATGTACAATCTATGTGGAATTATTATTGTACTAATGCTAAAAAGGAAGTGAAACAAAAAATAATATTTTTAGCTTTTGAACAAAAATTGAAAACTTTATTTAATGCATCCAGAGGTCCTGTGGACAAATGTCAAGAATGTCATTTGGAAAAGATATATGAAGCATCTATCAGCACCCCACAGGCATCAGCATCTGTAGTTATCACTAGCTCCCCTGTTGTGGTGTAAAGTGGTATCCTGTATTGCAAGGACAAAATAGAAGTTTGAAAACAAGTCTAGGTCATACCTCTTTCACATATCGAAATCAAGTGCTTCAGTTTGCGCTTCCACTGAAGGCTGCTGATCTCCTGTGATTCTTGGGAGAGTTAAGTGTTGCTGATGATTTAATTTTGCGGAGGTTGTTAGTATTGTTTTGGTCCCAAAGCCAGCTGTGGGAGTTGGGTAGAAGTGCATGGGGACCCATATTGTCTGTAATTATTTTATATGCTCTGCCAAATGTTTTAGACCATTCCAAAAGTAGGCATAATCCCTCCAACTTTATCTATCAAAATGAAACTTCATTTTTGCTTCTCTAATTTTCTCAGTAAGCTCAGTTTATATGAGCTGTATAAAGCATTAAGCTTTTATATTGCATGTCATCCTGCTGGGCAGTTCTATTTTAGATTTATTTTATAAATGTTCTGATTATTAAGAAGTTGGAATAATATATATATATATAAATACTTATTCTTAAATTTTATTTTATTTTAATTAATTAAATTTATTTAAATTTTTTAGAGACAGGGACTTGCTGTATAGTTCTAGCTTGCCCTGAACTCACCGTTTAGTCCAGGCTAGCCTTGAACTCACAGCAATCCTCCTGCTTCTGCCTCCTTAGTGCTGGGATTATAGGCATGAGCCACCACGCTCAGCATTGTGGAATGTGGAACTGATTGCTGGTGGGCATGAGTCACCATGCCCATCATTATTGAATGTGGTTACGGGGGACTGAACAGAGCCCTTGTGCTTGCAAGAGAGGCACCAGAACCACTAAGCTAAATCACTAGCACTTGAATTTTCAAATCATACAGAATAACCTGGGAATGAGCTAGTAGGTGCTAGTAGATGACAAGAAGATGTTTCTTCTTCACCTGATTTTCAATAACAACAGACAAATAAAAATTGTAAAATATTTATCCATCTGATATTCCACCACTTCAGACACACATGAATGTTGTGAGAGATTCCATAATATTAGAAAAAACATATTTTAAACATATGACAAAGGAGTAAAAAGATGTATTCAATACAATTTTTGGAAAACAAACAAATTACTTGTAGAATATTGGATTACAATTGCAATATAGAGTAGAGGTTAAAGGTGAATTAAAGAGGGAAGTAGAGAATAAAACATATGAAACCATCAATATTTGAAGTACAGAGAGACTAACTTGAGAGGATAGTCTCAGACTACATCAGCCTCCTTAATAAAAGTGTATTCTTAACTTTTTCTGGTATTACTCAAATATTTAAGAGATCTCCTAGAATGCAAAACAAGAATAAGACAGTCATAATCAGAGAGCTAAATACATATTCAAACAATTTTGCTCAAAAGAAAGGAATATGGTAAGAAGATTTTTTTTAAGTGTTAAGATTTTATTTTTTCACTTTTTAATTTCTACATAATGACCACATTCCTCATGGGAAGTTAGTATATATAATATATATATATATATATATATATATATATATATATATATATATATATATGTAATCTCAAGGATAAAACATACTTGACAGGTTAATACTTAGAAAATATAGGATACTGTTCCTTTAAAAAAAAAATTCCAAGTCAACAGTGACCAGTAGATCTGCTGGAAGAAAGAAATGGTGCAGGTATTACAGACATTAGTGTAGGCGAAGTCTATATAAACAAAACTCTGACCACGTAGGAAATACAGAAAAGCAACAACAGAGATCCCATCTTACTAAAAAGCTTTTGTACAGCAAACTAAAACAAGACAAAACAAAACAAACAAATGCCAACAGAGTGAGGAGACAGTTCACAGTGTGGGAAAATTTGTATCATTTGTTCCTCAGACAAAGGACCAGTTTCTAGAATATGTCAAGAACTCAAGAAAATCAGATCCCCTAATTTAAAGAACTGATCCAAAAATGGGCATCTGAAATGAATAGATATTTTTCAGATGACGTAGAATCAGCTTATAAATATAGGATAAATGTTCAGTATGACTGGTATTTCAAGAAATGCAAATTAAAACAATGCTGAGCTTCCATTTCACTCCAGGAAGCATGAATATTATCAGAAGTGAGCCAATAACTAATAGTGGTGAGGTTTGGGGAGAAAGGAACCCTTCTCCAGGTTGTTGATAAGAGTGAACAGATACTTTTCAGAGGAAGAAATAAGAACAGCTAAGGAGTATATGAAGAAATGCTCAACATCATTAATCATTCAAGAGATGCAGATGAAAACAACACTGAGGTTTCATCTCACTCCACAAGGAATGGCTGCCATTTCAGAATTAGCCAACAACAAATGTTGGGAAAGCTGCTGAGAAGGAACCCTTCTCCACTGTTGGTGGGAATGTACACTCATACAACCCCTGTGCAGATCAGTTTGGAGACTACTCAAAAAAATAGGATTGGAGGTCCCATTTGACCCAGCCATTGTTCTGCTAGGTATATACACAAAAGAATTAAAAGACTCATATCACAGTGACATATGTGCACCCATTTATATAGCAGCTCAGTTTGTGATTGCTAAATCTTGGAAAACAACCTAAATGTCCATTATTGGAGACTGGATAATAAAGCTGTGGTTCTTCTACAGAATGGAGTATTACTCTGCCATAAAAATGATAAGTTTGAATCATTTCTACTTAAATGGACATACCTTGAGGATATGCTCATAAGTGAAATAAATAGGGCACAGATAGGTAAATATTGCATAATTTCTTTGGTTTGAGAAAATAAAGATGTAAATGATTTCTAGAATGTATGTTATATATTGTGAAATAGAAAATACTCAGAGTGAAATAGGGTGAAGGGGGAAAATAATGAGATAATAATAAAAAAGAAAGGAAACAAAGTTTTTATATATAGGGGGTGTGGTATGCTGGGTAGGGCTATTGGAAAAAATGAAAATTAAGTTGTGTCATATACTGGTACAAATTCTCATTGTTGAGTGCAATCATGATGTGTATATGTAATGTACCAATACATATTTCAATTTAAAAAAAGAGTAGAAATCATTATGGAGATCAGTGTGAAGATTTCTCAGAAAGCTAAAATTAGGGTTTCCACTTGACCCTGCTTCTCCCCTGGTTGGTGTTTCGTAAAAGTATTAAAAAGATCACACCACAGTGATTTAGTCACATGTATGTTTATAATGGTCCAGTTTATTAGAGCTAAATCTTCCAGCCTTTCTATTTCAATTATTTACTTTTTAGTCACTGGTGATTTTTTGATAAGCAAATATTTGTAGACGTTTTTAATTAGACACTTTTTAAATTCACCTATATTGTCTTCCAATTCATTTGTATTTTTCTCTCACATTATTTTTTCTTTATACATGAAGATTTAGCCTAGGATCTCAAGTCAAATAAAACATTTTTTCTCATAAGTTTATAAACATTTTAGTGACATACTTTATGAGAGAAATTATTTTTATTTCATTGACTTGATCATTCATGTTTACCACACGTGTTTACCACTGATACTCAGAATATAACTGGATAAAACCACTTGGGCAAATATTATGCAAATTACTTTTTTCATTGATCTAAAATGATAAAGACTTTTGTTACCAAATCATATGTTCTGCATCTGTTATGATACTTAACTTTGTTTTCTACAAAAACTAGCTCAGTAAAAATGACTACTTTGAAATAAATGGTATAGACATGCTATATAAATATAAATATTCTTTCTTCTCTCACTTTCCTATTGACTAACAAAACTTGAGCTGAAGATATTGAGAATGAAAACTTTAGAGAGCTCCCTAAGTCCTTGCTATTAAAGTCAGGGAGGGGATTATGTTTTGATGATGAACTGAAGTCTTCATTATACAAATCACTTAATATATACAGTGGAGATAATATTTCTATCAGTAAAATATTAGTGAAAATAAGGCTAGACTAAAATTACAAGCATATTCTGAAATTTTTCTTCATTTCACAATAAGGCAAATATTACTAACACATTTTTTTTCTTTTCTTCTGAACTCCAAACTGTGTCATGTCTTGCCACAATCATTGAGGATTTCTATCATTCAGTTTAAAATGGTGGGAGAGTGGAAAAAGGATGTTGAGTTAGGCACGAGGCAGTGTGAGGAACAGAACGAAAGAATATGCTGAAGAAATGTACAGGAATGCCAAAAAGTTACGGGAAGTGTGTTCACAATCAGGGTGCCTTCCTTACCATGTCTGAAATCCATGCTGTTGGCTTCTAGTTTTTTTTTTTTTTTAATTAATTTCTAGTAGCTGAATCCACTTTCTTTGATTACAGCACTGCTTTGAGACCATCACTTGAACAGTGTAGAACAAATTCACAACCTGAAAATGTTGTCATAAACCTTTATTATTTATTCATAGAAAATAATAAGGGCAGCTGAACTCCCAGCCAGGGATTTTCTTACCTGGTTCAGAATACTGTTTATCCACCGTGTAGAAAACACATACTCCTGTGTTTTAAATAAATTTAAGAAATAAAGTGATTCAAAGAAATATCTTGAAAATGAGATAAATATCATCAGCATTGTTTAAATATGCAATTGAAAAAGTCAGTGCACATTTTGAAAATGAATTCATTGTATACTGTGTAAGGTAGATACATATCCAGAACATTTGCTATCCAATGACTTTACAAGGAGTACAATGCTGAAGAGACCATCAAGTGTATTCAGGGAAATCATAAAACAAAGGAACCTCTTAGTGAAGATTTTGTTTTTATATTTATTGTTTTTAATATGACCTAAAATTCCAGTGATCAGGCTGGTGCGAGTGTGACTTTCATGAATCACTTGTGCTCTGTGGCCTCTTGTTCTAGAGATGTTAACTATAAAAACATAATTCACAGATTTTCAAGACTTCAATATGGAGCAGAAATTATTTATCAGGTAGCACATCAGCTTCTAAAACATATAAATGCTTCACTTGTGCATCTTTTCTAGGTGTATATGGAGTTCAAAGTCATTGGAATAATTTATACCACTCATCTTGTGTACTCTTTGTTAAATATTTAAGAAAGAGAATAATACTCTGAAATTTAGAGTATTTTTGAATCAATTTGATATTGCTGAACTTGGAAAAGCAAAACTAAATAAAGTAAAATCACATGTGATTGTTTTGTCTCAAAGAAACATGTAAGTGTCCTTACTTGAATGTGGTTGTATATGAAGGATTTTCTTTGTTCTTCATTTCTGTAGCAAGAACCTCATTGTACACTGTAAGAAGCATCTAGAAAAAAAGTAATATATGAAATAATATGATGTTAAAATATCTCTCTATATTTCTCATAGTTTAAATTTTTGTTAAAATCATTGTATAATAAAATTTAAAATAAATATCAGTTTATGGATATTGAAATGGAATATCTATTCAGAAGAAAGAGCACATAAAATAATGAAAGTAAAGTAATAATAAATCACAAATTCAATCATTATTGTATAGTTTCATGAAACTTCAAATCATGTAATTATCACTGTTAAGATTCTTAAAGCATAACATTTTCATTTTATCATAGTTTCTCCTTTTTTGACTACTGTAATGTTATCATTTATTATATAACAAAGATCTGATCAAAGATGAAATGATGATATTTTACAGGAGAGTGAACCTTTTAAGTACATAAAATTAAGAATTCTAAAATTTGAAGATAATGCGTAAGTAAAGCATCCATGCCAGAAAGTTGTGTGGTTATATGAACTTAACAAACCTGAAGTTTTTATCCAAATACATTCTTCTTCAGAGATCTCTTAATGTACTGGAAATTTAATTTGTTTTAAAGTACTTTAGCAAGGTCACTGTGGTATACACATGTTAATCATATGAACTGCTGTGGCTAAAGTGAACAGCAAAAGTAATAATGCACACCCTTGTCTTGCTCCTGATCTTAGGGGGGAAAGTTTAAGTTTTTGAGTATTTAGTATGATACTGGCTGTTGGTTCTTCATAAATATGTTTTATCAGTTTAAGACAAAGACCATCTACTCCAATTTTCTGTAGGATTTTAATCATACATTGGTGCTAGATTTTTCTGAAAAGTTTTTTTTTTTTTTTGCCTCTATTGAGATCATTTGTTTGTTGTCTTTGAGTCTGTTATGTGGTATATTGCATTTATTGATTTACATATATTGAACTGTCCTTATATCCTTGGGATGAATCCAGGGATATATAATCTTATGATGATCCTCTGTATTCTGTTTGAGGTATCGTATCAAGGATTTTTGCATCAATATTAGTTAGAGAGATTGGCCTGCAGTTCTCTTATTTGGTTGGTCTTCTCTGCTTTCAGAATCAATGTAATGGTTGCTTCCAGGAATGAATTTGGAAGTACTGTTTCCCTTTCAATTTCATTCAAGAATTGGAGAAGTAGTGATATTAACTCTAATCTAAGAGTATTGTAGAATTCATCAACAAAGGTATAAGAACCCAAACATATTTGACTTTTTTTCTAGGAAGAACTGAACCCCATCATTGTTACCCCACCGATCCAAGCCATTGATCAGGACCGGAATATCCAGCCACCCTCAGATAGACCAGGCATCCTCTACTCCATCCTCGTCGGTACGTATCTGCTCACATTTTAGACTATCGGGTAGCACTACAGGATCCTGTTGAAAAGTTGTCCAACATCAAAGAAAGTCATTTTGATAAGAAGTTTTTCATATCAGAAATTGTTACTGTTATATATAGAGATTGTCCTCAGTTTTAGTGAAATGTATACAGCAATGAATGAAAAGATGGAAGAAACAAAATAGAATAAGACATTTAATCACATATTGGTAATTGCATCTTTATTAATTTACAAAGGGTTGTCTAGACTTAATTTTTCAAAATCAGTGGGAAAAGTTACTGTCTTATTTTCTCATCAGTGAGATACAGTATCCATGCCTCACAGTGTAGAAGAGGAAAGGTTTATTTTGGATCACAGTTTGTAGTGATTTCAGTTCATGTTTCACTGGCTCCAAATCAGGATCACCTGATGGAGGGGCATTGACAGAAGATAAACAGCTCATAATGTGGTGGCAGGAAGCAGAGGAATATCAAAGGAAGAGGTGAAGAAACAAACTCTTCCAGTGACCAAGTTCCTATGATCAGGCCTCACCTCCTTATAGCACAGTTCATTATAATTCATAAGTGATCAACCCATTGATGAGTACTACAACTGCATGAGGCTCCCCTAGGAGCCCACCTATGATCAGTAGAAGCTCTAAGGTACATCCAGAAATAAACTGTAACACACTCTAGTCTGTTTTAAAGTAGTTAGATATGACACACAGTTCTTATCATACATAATAATTAATTAAGGACTATTTTGGAACCATACAAAAAAAGTGAGAAAGATCACAGCAGAAAGACACAGAACACATTATATTCTTGGCTAATTTTTTCTGTGAAAAATTCCACATATGCTGTCCTAATTCATTCTTAAGAATATGGTACTAATTGTGCAAAAAGTAAAAATGATGCAAATATGATTACACTGTTCTTCTTAAATTACTTCTTCTAAAATATGTATGTTGCTGATTTGCATAGTTTATAAACTGGAGAGAGACAGATGCCTGGGAGATGGACCACACATTTCTTAATGAAAAAGGGCCTCTTCCACAGATGCTGAGAAAAATAATGTCACAGAGCCAAACATTAGCGTTCAACTTCTTCCTGTGTTTTTACTTCTACTTTATGGATACATAATGGCCAGTAGGCAGTAGATACATTCTAAACTGTTATTCTTTATCAATGTAGAAATGCTATCTGTAAAGTAAGCATTTAATTTTAATATTTTAAAATTTTAATATTTATTTTAATATTTTTAATATTTAAAAATATTTTAATATTTTTAAAAAGGGTCATAAATTAGCTTTCTGGTACCACACACACACACACACACAAACACACACACACACACACACACACACACACACACACACACACACACCCTGCTCTCTGTAAAGAAAATTCAATAATTTTGTTGCAAGCCATTTGTTTAGCACAAACATATAGCATGACACTATTGCAGAAACAAGAATACTAAATTAGTAAAAGGGTTCCTTTAGGTCTATAGAGATTTTGGTAGAGATAACAGGAAATATGTCTTGCTTAATTAATTATAGGCTTGAAAATATGTCAGGCATTATGTCAATATGCTAGATGCTGTTGATATAGAGCTGAGGATTACTACTAATAAATAGGAAGAGTAGAGTTTGTGGTTCAAAGCATATCAAGAGATACATTAAAACACATTGTTTCAAGTAATGAAATATGTTTTGAGCTGTTTATCCTGTGAGCTCATCATGAGAAAGCAGTAATCATCTCAAAAAGAGTAATTGTATCAAAAAGACTGGGGAGGAGATTTATCTAGTAGATAGTCCAGCATGTGCAGAGTATAAAAGACTAAATTTAAGAATAGACTCCAGAAATGACTCTACTTAGAGTAGGTGGGCATTGATTAATATTTAATATTTTGCCTTGACTTCGTGGAACTGGCAGTATTATCTGGCAGTAGCCTTAGGCAATGTACAACTATTATAACACTAAAGCATAAAATAGAAGGTGGAAATGAATGAAAGAAGATAGAAGGGAAAATGAAGCATGATGAATGAATGAATTTAAAAATTCAAAAGGAGAGCTGCAATATTAAACAGGATGGTCCATCTGTATGTGCCTTCTTACAAATTTAAGGTGTCAACAAATACATTGAGGAGACAGAAGTTTCCACATTAATATTCAATAAAAGAGGTAATAAGCAGAAACAATGTCTCTTGACACTCTGGAGAATTTCAGAAATCCCTACTAGAGTAGGGAATAGGTGAATGTAGAAAGTCAAGAATTAAGACAGCTCCAGGAAGTATAGATTTAAGTTATTTGCCTATATTTTATTTTTATCCTGAGTGAAATGAAGGACCACAATTTCAGCAGAAAAATGGCATAATGAGGTAATATTTCATCTACCTATAATTATAGGATAATGGATACTATGAAACACAAGTCATATCAGACTTGTGTAATAGAAAGACAAAAAAAAATACAACATGCACACTAGGATACAGCACTTTAATAGGTTTGTTTTAAACTACTTTCCCCAAATTATTTATTTTTCTTAAATCCATCCAAATAATTCTCAGTGTATGCATTCCTCAGATCTAGCAGTTACCACACAGAAAATGCTTCTGCTTTCAGACTCAGAGATAGTTTCTGTTTACTAAATATGAGGATATAGAGCATGATGTTTGACAAGCTTAGCCAAGGGTGGTTGCTTCGCCTATGGACATTTCTGTCAGTGACTAAATTGCTGCCCTGCAGTTGATCATCTTTTGCTACCTATGTCAACTCTACATCACCTTGATGAAGACTTCACTTGAATTTTCTGCAAAAAAGGTGTAGGCTGGGCTGGCACAGTCTGAGGACAAATAGGTAATACACAAAATCAGAAACTCTAAATAACTCCTATCTATTTAGTGTAGTTTGATTTATGTATACAGTTGGTGAGTTTTTAGAGAGAGTGAAATTTGGGTAGACTGCTTGATGAATGTATAGTAGAAATATGAATTTTAGGTTAAAACTATAATATTTACTATAAGAAAAATTACAATAACATATTAAATTATATGTATAAATAAGAATTCTTGATGAACTAAAATTTTCCATAAAACCAGTGTGTATTTAGGAAAACTGAATTGATTTTCTTTAGGTAGTAATGACTTTAAATTACCAAGCTACATATTTAAGGAAATCCTTCTTAATGGTTATAATCAGTACTACACAGGAAAATTAAGAGACTAGATGGAAATTTCACAAGTTTTAAAGAAGTATTTTACATAAAACCAACTAAAAATATAAAACATTTGAAAGATGATCTTTTTATTATGGTTTGGGTAACTGTCCCCCAAAAACCCATATCTAAAGGCTTAATAAAAAAACTAGGGTATTGGCTGTGCTTTAGACTTTAGTAGGTGACATCTATTGGGAGATCTTTAGGTCCCTAAGAGCATGCAGTGGAAGACAACTCTGTGACTCCAATCTCTTCTCCTCTCCTTGCTTCCTGGCCCAAGATAGGAGCACTTCCTCTGACTTGAACTCCTATGTGTCTAATGCATCATTTTGATTAAGGGTCCAAAGAAATGTAGTCATTCAGTGTAGGAGTTGAACTTCTGATTCTGTGAGCTAAATATTCTCTTTTCATGGACAACTCTTCCTAGGTGTTTCAGTACAGTGGTAAAAAGCTGACTAATGACTTCATAAAAACATTGGGAAAAGGATACAAATTTAAAAAAGTGAATTCCAAACCAAGTTGGTCAGAACTAAACAACTTTTCAATGAAATTATTGTATCATTAGAAACCATGAAAAGTCAGACTGTGATTGGATTACGTGTCCATAGTGCTGAAAGAATGAAAAGCCAACAAATACTTTCACCTGGGACAAGTCCATCCTTTGAAAATGAATCAGCAGTATTCATTAATAGCCTTAATCATATCCAGTATTGTGGCCAATGTCTGCAGGAGTCTGAAGGGAAAACTGCAGTGTCACTCACCAAAGAATGCTTGAAACTTCAAGAAGATGAAGAAGAAAAAAAGAAACGAGAAGAGAAAAAGAGTTTGAAAAACTCTGCAATAACATGAAATAGATTTTAGAGACGAAGGTAGAAAAGGAGGCTGTGTCCGACCTATTGGTGGTATTTTCATGCTGTATTATAATAAGCACATAAGGCTGGTTGGCAAACATGGAGCCCAGGCCCTAAGAGACAACTCCCTGAAAAGTTACATGGCAGCAAAGAACCATTTGGAGATCAACCCTCCATCACTGAGACCAGGCCAAGGCTGACAAAAAGACAAGTCTGTAAAGGATCTGGTCATCTTGCTTTAAGGAACTGCCTTCCTGTCCCTGGCTTCTGTCTGGAGAACCCCAGACTCACACCAACAGGATTTACAGGATGATCTAAATGGGGTCTCAGCACTCATCAGGATGATCCCACCACTGAACAAACAAACAAACAAACAAAAAAACACTGCTGCTGTGAATGAAGAGATGCTGGCCCTCAAAGGAGATGACTCCTTATGCAGAGATGTCAACTGAGCTCTGTCCAAAAATGACTTTAGTTTGTGCTCAGTACTTATTCAACTGATAAAATATATATTCAATGATTTGTGGTGAACATTTAAATTTGTATTGAATGATAACAATTTAAGGGGAATAAGGTTTCTTCCTTCTTTTAAGTGATACTGTGATACTTTAGGCACTAAAGCAGAGCTTGCAATGCTTTTTCACCTTGGTTTATTTTACATGTAGACTTGCTTGCGGTAAGTCATTTATCTTACTGTTAACATTGTGAGGTCTAAAGTGTTATCAAGCTGATTCCTTAGTATATTATATCTTATGTCTCTGAAGAGGTGTTTAAAGGAATTTAATATAGTTTAAGTTTTCATCTTGTAGAATCTACCTTTTAAAATCTTCCCCCCTACATAGTTTCAATCTTGAATGTACAAGTCTTCTAGTACATTCTAGTATGTTAAACTAAGACATTAAGTATGTTAAACTTAAGACATTTAAGTGTGTTAAACTGAGACATTTTGATGGGAGAAACTCTGGGGCTTATTTTCCAAAGAAAGGCATTATTTAGAGGAATAAACTGAGCTTTCTAGGTACACTGCAATGCAGTCTGAAAAATAATATGGAGTGAGCTTCAAAGTGAGACCCTGTCTCAAAAAACCTAAAAAAAACCCTAAAAAATAAAATAAAATAAAATAAAAACATAAAACCCTGCTCAGTCGGCAGGACCACAGACTCACATGAACAGGATTTGCAAGTGCTCCAAGTGGGGTCTCGGCATGGACGAGGATGATCTCACCACTGAAAAAAAAACAACAAAAAAAAAAAACAAAAAAACACTATGAATGGGACTGGCATGCCCAAGTAACATTCCACTTTAGGAGATAACAAATATAAATAAGCCAAAAGAAAAAAATGAATGAGCAGTTGAGACATTTTGAAATAAATAAAAATAGAAAGCTTATCAGTTGCATCCCTCCCTGATAAGAAATCATGCAGAAAAATGACTTCAACACCAACTAGACTTTTCAGACAACAGTAGAACAATTTAGCTTCAAGTGAGTAAGGGATGCTCTCCAGGACACAAACTGAGCTGTAAAAGTAGGTCTATAAAATTGAAAATAATTTAAATCATATAAACTATAGATTGTGATTGTAGTGGAATGAACTCTTAAATCAAGAACAAAAGAAAAATTGAAGATGAACATATACATGGAGATTTAAACATACAGTTTTAAGTTACTAACAGTTCAAAAAAAGAATCTAAAGGAAAATTAGAAAAATATTTTCAGATAAATTAGAACAAAAACAATGTAATGAAACATATAAAATAGCTTAAGTGAGAGAAAGTTTTATAATTATGTGCAACAATTATAAAGAATCTATAATCAACACTATAATATTTTACATGAAAATACTGTAAAAGGTTGAACAAAATACAGCAAAGCAAAAAGACAGACAGAAATAATAAATACCAATGTGAAAATTAAATAGATATTAGAAACACAGTAGAAAATATAAATAAACTAAAAGATAATTCTTTAAAAATAACAAATTAACAAATCTGTAACTGGACTTATTTGGAATCAAAGTGATTAGATGCAATTTCTAAATTTTAAAATGAAGGACAGGTCCTTACTATTCATATTATAGAAAAAACAAATATCAAGAAGGATCTTGTACATTATAAAGCAACCAAATAAGTTATTTTAGTGGACACATTACTAGAACACTGAAAGTGATCTGAGAAGAAATAGTTTGAGCAGATCCATTACAAGAACAGAGATTGGCTTAGTAATCAAACTCCGCCAGGAAAAATCAAAATCTAGAGTTTTGACTGGTCAATTCTTTTTTGTTTTAAATTGTTTTTGTTGGCAAATTTTATTCTGACAAAAGTTTGGAAAAAATTAACACTTATCCTTTCTAAACTCGGCCAAATATTATCAGGAACACTTTCTATCTAATTCATAATATCACACTTGTAGTCAAACTGGACAGACTCTATGCTGACAGAAAAGTAAGTTTATGAAAATAACCTTAATTCATTCCAGAACTCTAGGAAGTGTCATAATGTATGGCAGAAATAAGAAATTCATTAGGAGAAATTAAATCAGGTATCATTGAATAGGTCACACAGTAATAATGCAAGAGTGGGCTGGCAAGTGAAGGATCTGAACGTACAGCTGCTTCCCTCACTCCCATTATTGCTTGAGTCTACCTTCTATCCAATCAGTAACACAACTGTTCTCATAGAAGCAAGAACCTTATTCTAAACTAGACATGTGAGGGATTTGATATGCATATTTGGTAAGATAATCTAATGACTGATGATTTCGTGGGCAGTAGAGCTGAGGCCGTGATGCTAGAATTAGAAAGTAGCTGCAAATATGGATTAACATTAGCAGATAGGTCTGACTACATACAGATCATGGTGAATCTATTGATTTTACACTCATAGAAAATCTCTATAGGGGAGTAGCCAGTAACAAGGTGCAGCTGATGTTAGATGTTGTAGTAGCAATGAGTTGATCTTCAGTTGTACAGTTGCTTCTCATGGCAGCTTTAATCAGAATTCAGCACTTAACTTAATACACATGTGACCTACCCATTGCTTTATGTACCATTTCTGCATGTGCCTCTTTACTACAATAGTCACTTGTATCATTCACAGTTTTGGTAAACCTGCAAGTTAATCTTAGACAAAATGAGTATAAAGCAAATGGTACCAGAAATCTTTGAAAAGGGAGAAAGAATCAATGATAAGATAGCAGATGATTCTGAAACTGCTAAATAGTGTCTGAGAACTTAAGACTTTAAAAACATCTATACGAACTTTTTTTTTAAAGTAAGGTGCATTAAAAAATACAGGAATCCTACAAAATTATGACTTTGTTGCAATGGATAATTCACATGCTGCATGCCACATTGCGTGGTCTGATTGGCCCCCCAGCAAAGCCATCCATGAAACCTTTGAAACTGCTTTGTCATGTGGAGATCAACTAGAGAAAAGCATTGAGAGTTCTTATAAGAAAAAAAAATAGAAGTAAAAATACCAATTTGAAGAATGGAAGCGATTATTGATATCCACCTCTTCCTCAAATGTGTCAGGCCTGTGACAATTATGCCTAGTGGCTCATCACATTGCTAAAGTTAAGAAACCTTTTACTATTAATGAAGAGTTGATCATGTTTGCCATGTCCTTTTAGGGGACACTACAGTTTAGAGGGTGATGTTTGTTTCTTTGTTGCATAGCACTACAACTAGATGAATTGATGAAATGACAAAGAATAATGAACCAGCATAGTTAGAATCACTGTGGTTGATGAGAACACTCATATTGATGATTAAGTAACCTGAGAACAAAGCTTATTTTATGTGACACATTTTTGAGAAGAACATGCATGAGAATATATTATGTGCATCACTTTTCCTACCAACACCACAACTGCAGAACAATTCAAGCCTTTGAAAGATTACAGGCTATGTTTTCGTTTTTTTTCTTTTCTTTTTTTTTTTTTTTTTTTGAGACAGGGTCTTGCTTTGTAGTTAAGGCTGGTCCTGAACTACATTGAGGTCCTGTCCTCACATTGTATCCCACAGACCCTCCAACTCACAGCAGTCTTCCTGCCTCTGCCTCCTGAGTGCTAGGACCACAGGCATGAGTCACCCCGCGCGGCACTGTGGTATGTGGTTAGGGGATCAAACCAGGACCTTGCATTTGCAAGGCAGGTGCCAAACCACTGAGCTAAATCCCAGGCCTGATTACATGTTATTTTATTAATCAGTGGAGAGGCTGCTATGACTGGACACCTTTCTATTTTTAATAATTTGGTCAAAGAAGTGTCAGTCTATAGACTGTCATCTATGAAGAAATGTACTGCACTCATCTGTACTCATCTGAATTTAATGTTTTGCAGCCTATGATTAAAATTATTAGGCATATTAAAGTACATGATCATAACTGATATATGTTCTCATAAGTCTGAAAGGTGATGGACACAAAACATAGACCTTTTATATATATATATATATATATATATATATATATATATATATATATATATATAGATATATATAGATATATATAGATATAGATATATAGATATATAGATATATAACTTTCTAATGGTAGATCCCAGGCTACAATTTTTGAGTTTTGAGCTCTAGAGATTTATTTTAGAAAAATTGTCATCATTGGCAGCATGTTCCAGTGACATGGAATGGGCGGCAGGATTTGTTTAGGTGGGTGACATTTTCTTTCTGTTCAAGGAACTCAATAAGTCTTGAAGGAAGAATGCAATCTCTGATCAAATTTGGCTAAAAAAGTGGCTCTCTTCAAAGCAGAAGTAGAGTTGTGATGATAAATGAACGTTTTTTGTTTTTGACGTGTTTGAACATTAGCACAGATTTTGAAAGAGATGAAGTCAAAGTTTTGTTTTTCTCAACTTATTCAGTACCACTTATCCTAGTATTCAAAAGTATTTGAGCATTATTTCCTAACAACAGTAGTCTCATAAATTAGGAAGGAGTAGATCTGCACCCAATCTGTGAATAAGCTAGGTGAATTGACTTTTTCCAAGCTGGAAGACCTTCATCTGATAGAGATTGCAAATGACAGTGGCCTTAGTCTCCCTATATTCTGGATTAAATTTAAGGATTAAAGTCAAAGAATATCTTCAAATTGCCACAAGAGTACTGGAAAACCTGTTTCCATTTCAAATATTCTATCTTGGTGAGATGGGATTGTTCAATGAAAGCAACCAAAACAACATTACTGATTTGCCCGACATAAGCTGTAACCTTTAGGTATAGCCATCTCCCATCATGCCCTGATGAGAACATTTTCTTGAAATCAAAAGGATTCTCATTGATTCAATATTACATTGAGTTGGGGGCCGAGGAGTTAGTTCAGTGGTTCCGGCGCCTGTCTTACAAGCGCAAGGGCCCGGGTTCGATTCCCCGGTAACCACATAACAATACTGGGTGTGGAGACTCACCCCAGCTGCAACCAGTACCACATACCACAGTGCCGGGAGTGGTGGCTCACGCTTGTCATCCCAGCACTCAGGAGGCAGAGGCAGGAGGATTGTGATGTGAGTTGGAGGCTGAGCTCAGGGCCAGCCTGAACCACAAAGCGAGACCCTGTCTCAAAAAACCTAAAAAAAAAAAAAAAAAAAAAGAATTACATCGAGTTGTATAATTATTAAATATTAGAAACTAATAATAATAATGAAGCACTCAAATATCTCATTTGTATCATCCTGATAATACCCTGTCTGACCTGTCCAAGGAAAAACTGTCTTCCACAGAACAATTCCTTGATGAAAGATAGGTGAGGACCATCAGATCCAAGGACCTTAACTCCAGAGAGAGTCTTGTTTTAGTAACCCAGTAATTCATATTTGTCTTCTGAATTTTATTTTCCCATGTATATGAATATTATTGAAGGAGAAAGGATAAATATTTTGAGTGAGACAAATAGACCGGTTCTAATCAGTAAATACAAATCCTAGAAAAATCTGCTAAGAAACAAATGCTTTGAAGAATAATATAAAACACAAGGTATTTGTTTCCTTTAAATCCACAGAGGAAAGGTGAATCTTTGCAGTCAGTGATTCTGAAACATTTGGAAGGCCACATATAACCAAATTAATCTTAATGTATACCCCAAAGAAAAATTACCATGCAAAGTATGTGAAAATTACCTTGAAAGCCTTCTTATTCCTATAAATATAAGTGATAAAATTTTAAGCCATATAAAAAAAAGGAATTGGTGAAGATTTGAGTGTTCTTTAGACTGGGAACAAATTCTTAAACACAGAAAAATGCAAACCTATGCAAAAATTTATAATGTTGATGATCAAAATTAAAACTCATATACTTTTCATAACACATTGATAATTGATTGTAAAGGGGCCTAATAGAAAGTAGAATATATTTGTACAATGTACATTCAAGAAATTGTTTTGGCTGGACATATATAAAATACAATTTACTAAGAGTAAAAACCACTCATTTACAACACTAGACTGATATCTTTTACTATGTACTAAAATAAAATCAAATGGGATTAAAGACCTAAATATTAAAATATAAACACTAAACCTGCTGAAAGATAGATTAGGTAAAATTACTGAAGACATTGATGTAGGAAAAGCCTTTAAAAAGAAAACCTCTGTAGCACAGTATCTAACATAAAGAATCAACAACTGGGATCTCACCTTATTAAGAAGCTTCTGAATAGCAAGAGAAATGACCAGCACAGTGTAAAGGCAAACACCATACAGAAAAAAATTTTACCAGCTGTTCCTCAGACAAAGAACTATCTAGAGTATATAAAGAACTTAAAAAATATTAGCCCCCCAAATTGAAACACCCAATCCAAAAATGAGAATCTGAAATGAACAGACATTTTTCAGATGAAGTTAAAGCATAGAAAATGTTCAGTATGGCCCAGGGATTTAGCTCAATGGTTCCAGCACCTTCTTGAAAGTGCAAGGGCTGGCATTTGATCTCCAGAAAGCCCATACAATAATATTGGGCGTGGAAACACACCCACTGGCAATCAGTACCACCTACCACAGTGTTGAGCTTGGTGGCTCATGCCTGTAACCCCAGCATTTGGGAGGCATAAGCAGGAGGATTGCTGTGAGTTCAAGGCTGAGTTCAGGGCCAGCCTGAACTACCAAGCAAGACTGTCTCAAATTAAAAAAAAAAGAAAACAGAACGTTCAGTATCACTGGGTCATTTGAAAGATATGCATATGAACATACTCAAATGGATGTACCTTGAGGACATACTCATAACTGAAATAAATAGCTCATAGTTGTGTAAATACCATATCTTTTCTCTGATATGAGAAACTAAAGATGTAAATTAGTTACAGAATGTATGATAGATATTGTAAAGTAGAAAATATTCAAAGGGAAATGGGGAGTAGCTGTATGTAATGAGGGGAATGAAAAATTGTGATGGCTAAAAATAGGTAAACAAAGCTTATGTATATAGGGGGTGAGGGACTATAGGGTGCGTAGGGGAAAAATGAGAATCAAGTCATGTAATATACTGGTACAAATTCCCAATGCTAAGTGTGATCATGATGGATGTATAAAATGCACCCATTTCACAAATTTTTTTAAGAAAAACTGCAATGCAAAAAAAGAAAGAATACAAGTAAGTATAGAAGAAGCCTAACGGTATCATCTATGCACCCTCTTAGCCTCTATTAGTTCAAATTGTTCTGAACTTTACATCCCTTCTGAACTTACACCTTTTTGTTGATTTGTATGTTAGCCCCAGGTTAATATCCAGAATAAAATATCTGCATGATGGTATGGGAGTTTCACATTAGGGAGGGGTATTAAAAAAAAAAAAAAACACTGACATTCAATCTCACTCCAAAATGGACAAAGTTTTCATAAGCTCATCATCATATTGTACAAATAAATATATAAGAAGTTTCTCTTTTTTCATTTGGCTTTGAGGAAAAGCAAATTAAAGTCTCATTGACTGTCCCTACACACTGTCTATAAAAGCTGATGTTGAAAACAACTGACCTCAGCAAGCGTTGGTGAAATGTACAGGATCTGGAAGACTTTATTTTTCTGATAATGGGAATATAAAATGGTACAGATACATTGGAAAATGGCAGTTTCAAAAGCAATGTTAAAAATTACTCAGATGAAAAGTAAATATTATTGATAGATAAAGCTGTCTATTTATTCTAAAGTGAAAGAAGGCAAAATAAATATATTGTGCAATTCTACTTAAATATTCTTAAATGATATAGTAGTGAAGAAAAGTTATATATCTGAAAAGTTATATCTGAAACCTCGAAAAATATATAGTGAAATATAAATTACTTTTTTAAGAGGGGACTTCCTTATACTAACAAAGCCAAATTGAGAGACAATTTATAAACATGATTTCTGTTTCTCACTGTAATTTTTCTATTCTTTCCCCCACCTTGGCTTCCATAGAAAATATAAATCTATTGCTAGGGATTAAAATTTTGCAGAGGTAACCAAAACTAGCTCTCTGATCATAGAACTGTTCTATATCATGATTATGAAGTTGGTTACACAAACTTAAACATATCTGAAAATGTACAGAACTCTACACTCTCCAAAGACAATAAAACAGATACAAACATAACATGTTACTTAACCATTCCACTCCTGGATAAGACAGATGAAACCGAAAGCCCCTTCAGAAACATATACAGACATGTTCAAATAGACCCAGTTGCCCCCAGAGGTCCATCACATCCCTAAGATTCATATCAGATGAATAGAAAAGAAATTTTGGTATATAAGTAAAGTAAAATAATATTGCAATGATGAACTATCAAAACAAAAAGTAGCATAGATTAAAAAAAAAACTTAGGGCAAATGAAAAATATCAATCAGACCTCTACAAAAAAGGAAATAATTAAAAATATTTTTTATTTCTATCCTTTTCTAGAAAATACAAGTTATTCTATATTGACTAATGTTGATCAGTGATTCCGAAAGGTGGGAAGTGTGAGTAGTCCCAGGGGAATTACCAGAGGGGGACACTGGCACTGGTTAATAGTCTGTCTGTTAGTTATAGTATAAGCATATTGACAAACACAAAATTGCATATTATACATATGTGTTTGTGTGTGTGTGTGTGGGTGTGTGTGGGTGGGTGTGTGGTGTTATATAACAGTTATATCTGAAACATGGAAAATATATAGTGAAACATAAATTACTTTTATTAAGAGGGTACTTCTATATACTAACAGAGCCAAAGTGAGAGACAATTTATAAACACAATTTCTTTCTCTCTATAATATAATATAATATAATATATATAATATAATAACTATAATTTCTCTATTCTTACCCCCATCTTGGCTTCCATAGAAAATATAAATCTGCAAAATTTAAGAAGACAAAGTTAACAAAAATAGTGAACACAGAATGTCCAACATTTTGAACTTTTCTTTCTTAAATAAAACTATAAATGTGAAATGTACAATTTTCTTAGTACACATGACAGTAAAAGTCTTGATAAGAATTAATTCTCTAAATTATAATAGGTTTTTAATTCCAGAATTCATTATACTATTTATAATGTTATCGATGAGAGATATAGCTCTCAATTTTATATGTAAATTGGGGCAATCAGATCTGTTTGTGTGAAACAGCTTCAGTTGACTATAAAAACTGGAGCATAATGAAAACAGAAGCATTAAGTCTTCTCAGTTCTCATTAGAAAAAGCTTGATACTTTTAGGAATAAAGAAAATTAAATTGTACCAGCCAGGAAATTTACTTTTAAATTGTTATACTTTCATTATACTAATATTCTATAATGATACTTAAAATATTAGTCAACCTATGATAAGAGACCAAGGAGCTCAGTTGTGTAAGACTGTAGGAAATAAAAACAGAATGTGGTCTTTAGGATTAAATACCTTACGTGTGACTTCTGGCTCAGTCATTTAGTATGTGTGAGTGGGTTGAGATTGCTTTTATTTAGACCTCTCTGAGTGTTTTCATAAATCAAATAAAAGTATCTTCCCCACCAGGCTTTTCTGACACTTGGATGAAGTAGAACATTTATAAATAAAGAGATTACTATGTTTTCCCCACAGTAATTCCAGAGTTAACTGCTAATGAGTGTTACTCTCTGGGTGCTAAAAACTGTTTTTTCTCAGATCAGCTGCTATTATTCAATTAAGAGAGTGTTTTTGGATCATTCTTCCACACAGTCTGTTGCATTCCACTCTGGTGAGAGCTATGGCAAGATAAAACCAAGGCTAAATCTAATTTATATTGCATCATTAACATTTTTCGTGAGAATTTAATAGAAAAATGAGAGAATACTTAATAAAATATCATTTAATATCATTTAGTTTCAGGGATCCTGAACACCAGGTGAAACTAGTTTTTTGTTTTGTTTTGTTTGTTTTGCTTTGTTTTGAGATAGGGCCTTGCTTTGTGGGTCAGGCTGGCCCTGAGCTCAGACTCAAATTCACAGCCAACCTCATGCCTCTGCCTCCCGAGTGCTGGAAATATAGGCGTGAGCCACCATGCCTGGCACTGTGATCTGTGGTATTAATTGCTGCTGGGCATGAATCTCCATGCCCAGTATTGTTGTATGTGGTTACCGGGGACTGACCCCAGGCCCTTGAACTTGCAAGGCAGGTGCAGATACCACTGAACTAAATCCCTGGCCCCAAATTGTTTTTAACATATATTTAAATTGACCAATTTCCTATTACTTTGATAAAAATCTGACTTATAATATTTTCATACACAATATATATTATATTTATAAAACAACACTACTTAAAATTCTTCTGCCATATGATTGTGATAATGTATTGAATAATCATTCTTTAATATCAAATATTAACTCAGTTTTTGTTAATATATTCTTCCAAATGTTATCATCATTCTATTTATCATCATCATTGTTATTATTTGTTTTTGAAAGGAATCCGAACAAAGGAACCAGTAATTGTATGATACACTTATACTGTGATTATTCTTTTTAATTCTTAAATATACACTGGTCCTTTTTTCATTTATTATTTTCCTTGTTGTATTCTTATTGGAAAATTGAAGCTTTTATTTTGCATAATGATCTGTAGTCTGTATTCTGCTCTTCTTGTTGCATTTTTACGTGTTGTTCTGCCCCTTGTATTATTGTTAATAATTCATTATTGTTAATAATACAAGCTTTAGGGGGTTTTGTTTTTCTGAGTTTCTTTTTTTTTTTTCTTTTCTTTTTTGGTTTCTCCTAGAAATGTTTAATAGTTGTTATGTTAGGCTTTTGAGGTTGTTATTGCAAAATTCCACAGATTATGTAGTTTAAACAACAGTTCTTTTTTTTTTTCTGCCTGTGTTGGAGGTAAGAAACCGAAAATCAAGGTGTTGTCATGGCTGGTTTCTGGGAAAGGTTCTTTTCTGTCTTATGAATGGACACTTTCTTGCAATGTCCTTCTTAGACCTTTCCTTTATGTACACATACAGACAGACAGAGACAGAAAGAAAGAGAAAGCAGTCCCCTCTGAGGTATATTTCTCTCTAAAGGAAGCCGTTGTGATCATATTGAAAAACCTCATTTAACCTTAATTATTTCATCCAAAGGCCTTATATACAGTCACCTGAGTGGTGAGAAATTCAATAATCAATGTAGAGGCAGGAAAATTGGTCCAAACAAATGATATTAAATGATATTTTCCATGTGAGTGAAGGATAACTGTTTATCTCTCTTTTGTCATGTTAATAATGGTTAATGCTCATGCTTTTAACCCATTAATTTATGGATGTTTATAAAAAGTAACACTTTTATTTTCTTTCCTAGATGGAACAAATTTACTAAAAAAAATACATAATTTATCAAGTTTTGTCTACCTAGTATTATAAGTCATTTGGCCGCTCAAAAAGTGCATGTATTTTCTTATTTTCCATTTTTCAAAGCATCTTTGTTAGATAATCTATAAGCTGTTCCTGTTTTCTACATAATAACATTGCAAACTTAAACATATTTTGTTTCAGATCTTTACAGATGTTTTATATACTTATACTCATTTGCTTCTATCTCTTGCTAAAAATACCTCTCCTTGACTTGAAAACTTTGGACACCATCTTGGTAGTCTTGGATATCTCTTTTTTACCCAAAGTGATGGAGTATTTCACAGTTGTCTTGGTATTCTGCCCTGTACCTGAATCAACCTCTTTCAAAAACTTTAATTACTTTTGTTGGTAAAAGCAGTTTCAAAAGCTTGGTCTACACACTAGCAATGAACACTGTTTCTAAGTTGGTCATGTTTTTAGCCTTTTGTTTTTGTGTTCAGAGTATAGACTTTCTGTTTTTAAGAAAAGCTGCAACCTGAGTTTTAATTTACACTGGAAATTCGCTGTCAAGTTGTTGGTGCATTTGTTTGACCTCTACTTTTCTATTCAGATCTTCTTACTGTTCCCACTAGTTTTCAAAACCAAAAATGACAGAATTAGAATACCACATACTTACTTATTTAATTTGTTATAACATACTCTCATAACTAACTTTGAATAAGAACATCAGTATCACCACTACTATAGACTTTTGTTTTGCCCTTCCTTGTAATTTCTCTGTTTTAATAAAGCTACATTTTGGTAGGAATATGATATAAAGTGTCTAAATTTTAAAGTTACTTGGGATAGTTCTTTTATGTTTGTGCTTATGTAAGCAACTAAACACAGAGGTTTATATAGATTTTAAATTCATTTTCTATTTTTTTAAAAAAATCTTTAAGTTAAATTTCTTTTGTAATGATGTGTAACATGATATGGCTTCAGAAACATGTATTCTCTGCCTGTCTTCCATATCTCAGTATTTTAAATGTTATGTTTATATTATAAATTGTCACCCATTACAGGATATATCACCATTTACTCAGCCAGGCCAGCACTGAGGTAGATTTAAATGATTATTTATCTTTCATTATAATCCCTAACTGTGCTAGAAGTAGGATTTCTGAATCTGACAGTAAACATTGCCTGGAGAGTATTTCTGGTAAAGCACTTATTAGAAAAAAGGCTCATGTTTGTTCCTCAGTCCTGAAAAAAATAAAAGAAAACTGTAATGTGATTTTGATAAATTATACCACGTTATCCTTCACAGATACATTAATTTTCATATTCTAGCAACAATCATTTTAAAGCATTCTTGGTTTTTTTAAAATCTAATTTATAAATTTCCATACATTAAGTATGTGAACATTTTGACTCTGATGTAAATTGGAAACATCTTCCAGCCTATCACATGATTTCACTTATTTATGTATCTTATAATGCATTTTCTAATGTAATTTCTCTTTATTCTTACTATGTTTCACCTTTGAGCAATGATTAGGAAAGATTTGCTTACTATCCAGTCTGAGTTAAACTTATCCATATTTCCATCTGTTACTAGCTTTCATTGTTTTATTTTTTTACATATTTTTTTCCTTTGGTATTGAGTTTCTTTAATATATTATGGGAAGAAGTAATTCTAATATTTTCTTAGCTTGGAGTTTAGTCTTGTAAATTATATGAAGTAACTCAAGAAGAAGTAACTTTTTGTTTTTCTAAATGTCTTTGCTACTAAAAGAAATAATTTCTTTAGCATATATTAAATTTCATATATAATTTTTACAATGCCTAGATTTTTCAATCTATTTTAATGGTGTGTCTTTCTAATTTTTTCTTTCCTTGCTAAATGTTCAGGAGAATTTCCTTTCTTTTCTATGTGTTAAACCCAAGGATCAGTGCAAGAAGTCTAATTTTTGATCTGAATTCAAATATTTGAATGCCAGCCCTCTCTCATTTTATTTCTTTAAGTTGATTTTTGCTTTTTGTTTGATTGTGTGTTTTAATGTACCAGAGACTGAACTCAGGACCTTGCACTTTCCAGGCAGGCATAGAACCACTGAGCTACGTATTCGGACCTAAGTTGGATATTATTTAATCTGTCAAATACCTCAAGTCATCATATATAATAGAGAAATAAGGTTCAGGAATATTGGCAACTTCTGGTAAAATTAATCATCAATATTATTTGACTGGAACATCTAAATTTCTGTATTTTTTTAATACACCGGGAATTAAGGAAAGCAGTGTCAACTAAGATGATAAAATTGAAAGGAATTTTTGCAAAAGAAGTGTATTCAACTTACTAAAATGCTTACATTTAGGAAATATTCAACTTAGATATAAGAGTATCATCAAACCCAATATTCTAATTTTTGATGGTTGGCATAGGTTAGAAAATTTTATTTTAAAAATTTGACAAGATGTGACAGAATGGGTTCATTTCTGCTTCCAGGAACTTGATATTTGATTTAAATTACCAGACATTAATTATTATTAAGATATATTTAAAGACTACATTGGCTATAATTAAGATTTATGCACTGTTGAAACATAATTTTATAATAAAAACTTTGCTTTTTCTCTGCTTAATAGCTCTTTTCATGTGATGGAGTACCAACTTAATTAAAGAGCACTCTTAATAAAAAATTAGGGAAATCATACAAATATTTTCCATTCTCTTACTTATAAACCAATTATTTACCACATTTGTGCCTGCTAGCCCCAGAGTGCATAATTTTGAAACTTAATTTCCTAATGAAATTGTAATTTTGTTGTTCAGTTAATGAAGGGAAATAGATGAAGCAGATTCGCATGTTACTTTTTGTTCCCAATTATGTGCTGAAATGCGCGTGTCTTTCAGGGACTCCTGAGGATTACCCGCGATTCTTCCATATGCACCCCAGGACTGCAGAGCTCAGTCTTCTGGAGCCGGTGAACAGAGACTTTCATCAGAAATTTGATTTGGTTATTAAGGTAAATGAAACTAATAGCTTATTTCCTCGGATTCATGAAATATTAATCAAAGATAATGAGAGGCTACAGTGGTCACTTTTATGTTTCAAAAATTAAAATTAATGAGACTAGCAATTAACCGATATTTTTGTTAAAGTATCTTAAACAGAATTTTAAAACTCTGCATTGTCTTCTTTTAAAATAATGTTTTATAGTTGCTGGTTGCTTGGATTTAATTATCAGGGCCTAGGAGTCAATCAACAATGAAACACTAGTATTACCATATGTCTAAAATGGTCACACAAGAGATCCGTATTCTTCCTTCCATCGACTGTTTTAATTGTCTTTGGACTAGGGAACTCAAATGTTGTTTTCCTGTTGACTGCTGTGTTCCTAGAGTCCTGCCAGTCTAGTCTCTGTGGGAGTCGGGAAACAGGACAAAGCCTTGTTGCCATATTGCCACATTTGAAATAAGGAATAAGTTACTGTTCATCATGATCCATGCTGGTTGCCCTGGTTGTACCTGTGTACAGTGTAACTACACCCATCCATTACAGATAGAAAATCAGAACTGGTCTCAGATAATTCCTTCATTTTTAATAATATTTAATAGTTTTCACAGACATATATTGCGTTCAACACCTACGTTTGGTGTGCAGTCAAAAGAATGATAAACAGTTGTCATTTTTTTCAGAATGATAGTGTGCCACTTGCTTGAATCATTGCTGAGTATTATGTCATTGTTCAGGGATCCAGTGAAAAGCCACAGCTGGCGTTAAAGACTTTCATGATTTTCAATTCTTTCTTTTTATATTGACTTAAAAACATTGTTCAACTTGATCCCACTTTCTATTTTAGAAGCAAAGACAAAGTAAAATACAAAGAAGTTTCTTTTAGATTTGAGGGGATCTGCTTTTACAAGCTACATGCCCTTCTAATAGCTGGCTCTGGCCCACATTACAGATGGAGCATCTTTATTTTTCACAATTTCTACGAGTGTGTTGACAAGCACAAATTTAAAGGTGAAATGAGGAAAGCAAAATGTAGGTGTTTCCAGGCCTCAGAATTTTAGGATCGAGCATGTGCAATTGAAAGAGAAAGGATGTTTCATTCACAATCTTAAAATTTAAATAATTATTTTCATTAAGATATACAAATACAATACATGTGAATAAGAATCAAATATTGGATTCTCCCAAAATCCTTTATTTGTATGGCCTGTTGCCTTTGAATAATATTCATACCACCTTTTCACTGTTTAAGCTGTCCCATTTGAATGGTATGTGTGCAGTACACACATGAAGAATAAAACTTTCAAAGGCATAAATATAACACTACATTTCAGATACCATGCACAGTGAATTTAGTGCCAATGAATGTAGCCTCTGAAATCTACTTCCATTATTTTTTGTGTGGTGCTTAAAAATGACTGGTTAGTAATTTTACACTTGAGGCATCTAACACAAAGCTACTTTCTTATTTAAAATAAATTTAAAAGTATTAATAATTCACCATTTCAGTTTCTCAGAAACAAGTAAATTTTTATTTTAATCTTTTTATTAGAATGTTTGATTAACCTTTGATTAAGTTGGGATCATAATGAAATCACAAACAACTTTGTGTCTTGCTACCTTGATGTTCCTGTTGTTACTCAATGACTTATGTACACTTACAAATTTTTCTTCAGTCATGAGCAAACTATGCTAGTATATTAGCCTGTTCACTGTATCCTGAGTTCTGACTGGTCACCTTCTAATCATAGCAAAACCTGTGTAGTGCCCAGACTCCAGCACACTCTCTCACCTTGTGGTATTTGCAGGTATTGCTCTTTTCCCCAAATCAGACTTCTCTTGCTCAGGCCAACAATGTGGTTTGTATTAATGTGTCATGTTTTTACTATAAAGACTTTCTCTGCAAAGGCTTAGACCATAGCCAGAGCAGTTTGTAGCCTGTTTGGTACTAGAGTAGCCTGATCACTTTATTTTGAATTTATTCTCTCCTGACCTTTACCAATGGCATCTTGTGATTTATTTATTTACATTGCATCCTGTGCCTGACCTTGCATATGATATATAAAAAGTGTTTGATAAACATTTGGGATAATGATTTTCTCCTTGGCACAGTAAATCTTTTTAAATGGCTGAAAGCTATCTACATTTTCACTATATTTAAATAAATACATTTGAAAGCATATGTATTTTGTACAATTTTATCTTGTATCTCTGTCCATAAATAGAGAAAAAAATGATTGCAATGAAATTCTGAAATAAATTCAATACTGATAAGGTACACTGAGAGGTATTTATGACTGCCTCAAAAACAGCCATAATTCTAATAAAGAAAAAACATATTATTTAACACAGAAAATCAGCCAGGGCATCAAAATAAGTGAGTTTGACTCTGTATCTTGCCAGTTGTCTTGGCAAACTGCTTACCTTTAGTAGCTGTAAAGTTGTAGTGAAGTGACTGAAGGAACAGCTGCTGTAAATCTTGACCCTACTTGAATTTCTAACCCCACAACTCTGTAAAATGTTTAGCCTCTGATGTTAGTCATACTTTACTTCTACTTGACATCACAGGAATCATATGAGAAACCCAAATTCAGAGATTTTTTGTTTTGTTTTGCTTTTGAGACAGGGTCTCGCTTTGTGGTTCAGGCTGGCCCTGAGCTCAGCCTCAGACTCACATCACAGCAATCCTCCTGCCTTTACCTCCCTAGTGCTGGGATTACAGGTGTGAGCCACCATGCTTGGTACTGTGGTATGTGGTATGTGGTGCTGATTGCTGGTGGGCATGAGTCTCCACCCCCAGTATTGTATGTGGTCACCGGGGGATCGAACCCGGGTCCTTGTGCTTGCAAGACAGGCACTGGAAACACTGAGCTAATTCCTCAGCCCCCAAATTCAGTGATTTTTAATGTAGGACATTTGCCATCTTTCAATTTGCTAAATCATTTTTTACTACTTATTCAGGTGCCTGACACTTATATTAATGCTGATGACACTATTAAGAAGTCACTGCATTGGGGCTTCCACAAATATATGAATTATGCCTTCCGATACAGTTTCTTTCTAGGCTCTATGTCCATATATGAACTATTTTTTTGGATAAGTACTTTTGATATTACATAATTTTTGTCAGATTACAGATGTACCAAACGATGGTGTCCTTTTGAAATTTCTAGTCTAATCTTCTTTGGATTAGTGCCACCATTGGCCAGTTACCCAAACTAGGCACAATTATTTTTCATGGGCTTCTCTTCTACACACCCTCCACTGAGTTATAAAAATACGGATACCTCTGAAATTTTTATTTATCCATCTTTGTATGTCACTCTTCTAATTGGTGTCTCACACAAATAATCCTTCAGACTTTACATCATATCCTTATATCTTGTGCATATTTCACTCTTGCAATAAAGTTTCCCTAAGATAGTGATGATAAAAGTATATTATGTTAGGGACTAGTCTTCAAATCAAATTAAAACTTCCCTGCATGAATTTCAAACAGAAATTTAGTCAAGTTTAAATATAAGTTTGAGAGCCAGAGCAGCAAATCACAGATTATCAATCATCATTTCTGAAAACAAAAATGATGAAATTTCCCATGAGAAAAGAACTATCAACATTCATTAAGTCCTTTACAATGATTATGAAATATTACTATATTTATTTTGTAGTACATATAAGATTATGAAAAAATAAAAATAAAACCAAGATCATTGTATGAACAGTACTTTTGAGAGACATAAAGTAAAACCCATCCGTTACTGAGGAGTAGAGAAAGAGACAGAAGGAAGAAGAAGAAGCAGGAGGAGCAAAGGAGGAGGAAGAAGAGGAGAAAGTGGAGGAGAAAAATAAATCAGGATTGCCTTTGGCCTAGCCACAGAATACAAGACAAGTGATGTGGATTAGATACCTTCATAGCTCTGAAACTATTTTAGCTTCCTGTTCTTAGCTGTATTCTGACACATTCTTCCTCAATTAATGAAATACACATATTATATTCAAGTAACATAGTGAAAGTCATCCCATAAATACTGCAGGCATTAGTTGTTAGTAATACTAAAATAGTAATACTTCCATCAGTCTATAAATAAAAAAATACATGTTGTATAATCAATTCCCCTATTTGTTAGTGTTTTAAAAGTTTGTCTTTCATTTTTTTGTGTATTAGTTATTATGTTGTTACTGCTTTTTGTAGATTTCCACATGAAGTATTATTTTCTTTACCTCAATAGTGACTTTGTGTCCTGAAATCTTTCTAAAATTCTAACTGTTAAATTACATTAATAATCAGGTGGTATTGCAATTACGAGAAGTAGGAAAAGAAACAAAAGCAACACATTGACCTGTGACACAGCAATCATCTTCCGGTGAGATTAGTGACAGCAGAAGTAAAACATAGCAAATGAAGACATGGCTGTCCAGATGCAGGTGGACTAGAGGCACATGGAGATTATAGTTAGCTGGGCCTCACTTCTTTCTCACAAGGAAACTGGCAACTGCCTTGAAAAAGAAAGGCATTTTATGCAGCATTTTCATAGAACCTGAGTTCAATGCAACAGTACAACAGCAAGTCCACATTCTGTGTAATGTTCCAATGAAGACACCTCTTTGAGCTGCCCTATCCATTTTTACACTCTCCACTCTTCCCACCTCATGCACACACAGACATACACAATGGGATGTTCCTCAGCTCCCCATCGGTTTGTACCAAGTAATCTTCCCAAGTGTTGCATAGAAACAGACTCATGAAAGACAATTTAATAGGGTTTCCTCATGAGAGGGAGAAAACTAAATATTGTAGCAGAACCCAGAACAGGATCAGGTTGTTTTCTTTTGTAGGACACCAAAGAACAAGAAAAATAAAGGAGTGAAGGAAAAAGCTGCTTCGTCACTACTACAATTTTATTTCCATATGAACTTGCTCTTTATACTTAAAATGATTCCCACATTCAAATATTAGCGAAGTACTTTGACCAACCTGAAATTACCTGATTTTGAAGGTATGATCTTCCCCAAAGTGATTTTGCTTTTCTTCTTCAAATCACTGAAAAACACTGCAGTCATGCTAGTATCAGTTTATATCTGAAACGTTAAGTAAAGAAAATGATTTTTATTACTTAGAGCTACACAAGAGCTTCGATGATGTATACTTTATTGTGATGAAATTATAAACACAAAGCTTGCATCCTTACTTTGCCTGAAGATAAAATATATTTCATTTTATTCAGAATGTGACCTACATGGGAAATGTGTCATTTATTTTATTTTGCATTTTCCAAGAATGTGCTTTTATGTTCTATTTCATGTAGATAGGTCTTAGTTGTAAAAAAAAAATGTACCTCTTAGCCAGAAAGTAGCTACATTTATGAACTTATAAAATCTATTTAATAAAAGCATAATTCTTACTTGACATGTTATTTTTATGATTGTAAGTTTTACCATATTTTAGTTACCTTCAAATTCTTTATATAGTTTTTTTTTTTAAATTTAAAGCATTTAAACTTAAATGAAAGATAGTTTTTAAGAGTAAAACAATCAGACATATTTCTTTGAAGTCATTTATGAATTACTGCAGGCCATCTCTATGTAAGATTTTCTGAGGAATATATGAAAAGTGATCAAATTTAAGGTGCTCAGAGTAGTGAATGAGGCAGTTGAGAACACTCTGCAATAATATTAAAAGCTGCCTTTCCTTTGGATGGCACTAGACGGCAGGATTTATTGTATTTTGATTACAACTTTTAAAGACATGAAAGAGGACTTCTAGAAATGATACAAAAAGTGTCACAAATTATGGAATAATTACTACACTTTCTAAGTAAAGGGAGATATTTGAAAGAAATTAATGTTAAAATATCTTTTGTTAATAATTTTTAGTTTTAATTTTAGAAAATTATCTTCCTGCCTTTCTGTATTTTTTCTGTATTATTAAAATTAATTTTACGGGTACATTTTATATTCAAATCATGATGACACTCTATACTGTACCAGTATATGACACAGATTCTCATTTTTTCCAAATCCCCTGCCTACCCTACAGTCCTCTGCCCCCTACATACATAAGTTTTGTTTCCATTTTTTATTTTTTATTTTTATTTTTATTTTATTTTTTTTTCTGAGACAGGGTCTTGCTTTGTGGTTCAGGCTGACCCTGAGCTCAGCCTCCAACTCACATCATAGCAATCCTCCTGCCTCTGCCTTCCGAGTGCTGGGATTAGAGGCATGAGCCAACATGCCCGGCACTGTGGTATGTGGTACTGGTTACTGTTGGACGTGAGTCTCCAGGCCCAGTATGGTATGTGGTTACCAGGGAATCAAACCGGGCCCTTGTGCTTACAAGACAGGCGCCGGAACCACTGAGCTAAATCCCTGGCCCTGTTTCCATTTTTTATACCACCACATTTTTTTGTTCCCTTTGTTACTTAAATCTACCCTTTTCCCTTTGAATATTTTCTATTTTAGAGTATCTATTATACATTCTGGATCTCATTTATATCTTCAAATTCTCATATCAGAGAAAAGGTATGATATTTACACATCTGTGACCTATTTATTTCATTCATAAGTATGTTTTTAAGGTTTGTCCATTTGAGTATAAATGACTCAAACTTATCATTATTTATGGCAGAGTAATGCTCCATTTTATAAAAGAACCACATTGCCTTATCCAGTCTCCTGCTGATGGGCATTTGGGTCATTTCTAAGATTTAGCTATCACAAACTGAGCTGCTATAAACATGGGTGCACCTATGTTGCTGTGCTCTGAACCTTTTAACTCTTTCAAGTATATACCTAGCAGGGAAATAGCAGAGTCAAATGGGACCTCTAATTTTAGCTTTTTGAGGAATCTCCATACTGATTTCCACAGTGGTTGTATGAGTCTACTTTCCCACAAACAGTAGAGAAGGGTTCCTTTTCCTCCACAGCCTTGCCAACATTTGTTGCTCATTAATTTCGAGATAACAGCCATTCTTTATGAAGTGAGATGAAATATCAAAAATTGTTTTTATCTGCATCTCTGCAATGACCATTTCTTCATATTCTTCTTAACTGCTAGTATTTCTTCCTCTGAAAAGTTTGTTTATTTAAGATACAAATTTTTGAATTGAGTCTTTAAATTTTAAAGCTCTTTATATATTCTAGATAGTAGCCTTTTGTCTGAGAAACAGCTGGTAAAAATTTTCCCCCTATGTTAATTGTCTTTTCTCCCTGCTGATGTTTTCTCTTGTTGTACAGAATTTTTTTTAATAGAATGAGATCCCATTTGTTAATTTCTTTTGCTAGTTCTCATGATATAGAGGTTTTGTTCATTAAGTCTGTCTCTAAGCCAGTTTCTCTAAGAGTTCTACTTGACCTGTTTTGCAGTAGGCTTGGTGTTTTTGTTTTAATATTTAGATAACTAATCCAGTTTGATTTTAGTTTAGTGTGCAGTGAAAGAGAAATAGGTCTACCTTTGGTCTTTGGCACAGAGAGTCCTAGTTTTTCTAGCACCATTTGTTAAGTGACTATCTTTCTCCATTGAGAATATCTGGCTTTTTTTATCAAAGATGAGGTGATTTAGTCTATCTTGAGTAGTTTCCATAATTTCTAAGCTATTCCACTGATCCTTGGGTCTGTTACTTCTTTAGTACCATGCAGTTTTTAATCACAGTGGCTTTGTAGTACAGTTTCAAGTTGGGAATTATGATCCCCCTGCCATGTTCTTGTTGCCTAGAATTGCTTATCCTTTGGACCTAAAATTACTGTAGAACTTTAGCGAGTTAGGCAGTGTACTACAGTGAATGTTATCATATAAATTTGGTCCATCATTCTATTTTCAAGTCCAAAATAATACTTGAAATATTGCTCCAAATGAAAAAAAAAAGATAACTATTGCCTAAGAAGAGCGAGCAGTTAGCCTAAACTGCTTATGAAAGGACTTCTTTTTTAAAAAGGTAGAAATCTTACATATGAACAGTTTTTCACAGCACCTTATCATCTCCCAAATTCTTATCCCTTAATACTGAAATTTTGAGGGTTAGGATTTCAGTACATGAATTCTGGAGATATGTAAATTCAGACTCTAGTAGCTGCTTAGACAGTAATTAGTATGAAATTTTGAAAATATGAAAAATAAACAAAAATAAATATAATATTGTACTTGGACTTTGATATTTTCTCTTTCATTTAAATATATTATCAGCAAGTCACATAAATGTATTCATTTATTTTTTATTCAACTGTACTTAAATGCAATTATCTCTCACTGCTCTAAACAGTAACAATACAAATAACTCATTACTATTTTTTCATATATCTTAGGTTGAAGGCTATAGATCAAGTAATTAAGCCTCTCTAGACTTCCAAGTTCTCCTTTATATTTTCTAGTGGTTCTTTAAAGAGTTTCTTCTGTAATTATATTAGTTGCAGCATGCAATGTGTCATTTTAAAAGGATAGCATTATATAGCATTTATTTATTCTTTTATCTTAGGCGGAACAGGATAATGGCCACCCCCTTCCTGCCTTTGCCAGTCTACATATTGAAATATTGGATGAAAATAATCAGAGCCCTTATTTCACAATGTCCAGTTATCAAGGATACATCTTGGAATCGGCCCCTGTGGGAGCCACCATTTCTGACAGTGTGAATTTAACTACTCCTCTAAGAATTGTTGCTCTGGACAAAGACATAGAAGATGTAAGTTAATGGTATTTTTATTTTGTTTGATCAGTTCACTTATTCTTATATTTGTGTTAATAGTTTTTAGTACAAAGACATGATTGTATTAGCCATGGAACAGAGAAGAAGAAAAAATGAGTATAATAAAGTTTAATTTTGTTATTTTTAATATCATATCAAAATTGTTTTAGAAAGTTTGAATTTAGTGACAATTCTTTTTTGATTTGAAGTAATCTGTACATTTAATAAGGTGGATATTTTACTTGGCACTTGCTAAATCACAAAGACAATCTTTTATATCAAAATAAATTGATTTTTTCTATATTTATTCATAAGAAAAATGGCATTACACAATGATGGTAAAAATCATGAAGGAAACCATAGAGTGTGATGAGGATTTTCTTCCAGTCTTATGGCATCAGACTTAATTTTAGTATTTTATCTCCGTATTTTTTTCTTTTATTTACCTGAATAAAATTTTCCTTTTAAAGAGAATAGTTTTGAAGGTACTCTTAAATACTGTATTGTAAAGTTAATCAGAGGACCTTGAGACAAATTTTATGTAAGTCAAATTTCTTGATGTTAAAATATTAGATGTACCTAGTCTAGAAAGTTTCTGTTTTGTATACTCACTATAACTCAGCTACAATTACAGCTGATAAATGATATAACATTTCTCATACAAAAGTGTATTCTTATAATTCTTATAAGAGTTAAGAATTTAGAATCCCCTAAATTTAATAAGGTTCCTGAATCATAGAATGCTAATTTCTTTTTAGTGAATTTTCACTAAAAAGCATTAACATTCAGCTTAGTAAGTTTTATCCAGGGTAAGATAAATTAATATGCAGCTATGGTTATATTCTTCAGTTTTTATAGATTTAATTGTATTTTTCAATGAAAGTCATACTAGTAAATTTTTACTGTTTTGTGTCATATATTCATGAACATGGTGGTTACAAAAATCCCCAAAGTTGCAATTTTACTTTCTGCTAAAATAACAAAATGCATGTATTTATGTGCACTGAGTACATTCATAATATTTAATAGCTTCATACCAAGCTTTGTAAATGTATGCTTATGGACCTGTGTGTTTTCTCCCCTTTAAAATTACAAGGATAATATTAAAATTATATGTTTAAAGAACTTGTTAGGAATCAGTGGAGTTTACAAAACATTGTTGAAAAAGATTGAAGGGGTCTTTCAGGTATAAATATTTGGACCTCTTTTTAACAAAGGTTTATAAATCTGGTTAGTCTTTTAAGTGCTCTCATAAGTTTCCAAGATTTCAGTCTAAATTTGAGCTGTGGAATTAGCTGTAGGTATTTTCCATAATTCTGGAGGTCACAGCTGGGCTACTGTGGGCCTCATTTTCTCCAACTGCTCCAGCTATTGCTAGTCCTGGTTTAGGTTCTTTAGGTGATGCTGATCTGGATGTAACCAGTTGGTGTCTAGCTGTAGAGATTTGCCTATTCTGAAGTCATGTATATGTAGAGAGCGTGATTACTGTTTTACAGCAGTCAAATAAATCACATTAAATATTTAATGGTACAGTTATTTATTTAAATTGATTTAGTGACTGTACTTATGCATCTAAAAAAGTGAAAAAATATTCTAATCCTTTACTGGGAAAGTTTTAAAAGTAACATACATATATACATATGTATGTATACATACAGTAGCCCTATGTATATATATATATATAGATAGATAGATAGATAGATAGATATACATGTAAATATATAGATAGATAGATAGAGAGAGAGAGAGAGAGAGAGAGAGACAGTTTTTAGCCAACTTCCTGTATGTCCTTAAATTTTTTTTTTTTTTTGGAAATGTATATAGAAATTGTTTCAAAATACAGGTTTTATATGCTGTACTGAAAGTGCTATGTACTTATTAATGGACATTTGCAACAAGTTATAAGTGAATATCATTTGTCTGTCATATATGTTTCATACTACTAACAATACTTTTATACATTTTAGAAAAAAGTTAGTTTAAATGTATTGGAAAATATTGTGATTGTTTTTTTTAACTAGCAGGATACATTTTCATTCTATTATGTCTTGTTGTGATTATTTATATTTACAGTGTCTACCTCATGTCTGATTCACATTTAGGTCCCACCTGGTGGAGTTCCTGTAGGTACTAGGTGTTGATTGGTGATTGATAATTGCTGTGGTTCATTTGTTTGTTTCTTTTGTTTTCCTTTAAAACTTTATTATTACTTACAAACCTAGCAGACCAATAACAAAGAAATTTATCTACAGTAAAATTTTAAGTTAAATTACTATGAAGTTTATTGTTCACAATTCACAATATTTCATTGTGAATTTATTTACAGCGTTCATTCCAAAATGTTCTAAATTTTATACTAAACATTTCAAATTATAAACTTCAAGCTACAATTACTGATTGAATTTGTCCAGTTGGCATTCACTTTTTGTCATTTCCTCTCATGATTTCTAATTTGGGTGTGTATGAATGCATATATATGCACACACATGTGATATGTATATACATACATTTATATGTTGTACATGTACATAGATCAACAAGTATATGATATAATTTTATATAATTGATTGCCATCAGATAACTGCAAATTGGTTTCAAATTCAGCAGAGTGTAATATCTGAAAAAAATATTCTTTATAATGGTACACTTTTGTTTATCTCACATTGAGATATTTACTTTTCACTCTTATTTGTATATGCATTTATTTTTGCATTATTTCTTGCCTTTGTGAGTGCATGTCAGAGTTTATTTTGCCCTCCACAAAGAGTGTGTATATATCAATGAAATAGTTTTACTTTGATATATGCCAAATATGGATTGCAGGGTAAAATAAATGATACTTTATGTCATAAAAGGAAAAAAGTAATTTTGTATAAGGTGGCTTATATTACTAATACTGTTTAAATCATCTTATAGAAACAAATGCTACATAAAATCTAGTCTCTTGTGAAATAAGACAGAACATTATCTGTCCACATGCATCATGGTCCATGAGACTTTTGAGCTTGTACCTTTGAAGTGGTTACTGGCCTGATAAATCTACAAATTTTCACAGTGCAACTGATGGGTTATAGAATTAAAATATATGTATGAGATTCAGACTGTATATTAGGATTTCAAGATACAGCTTTACAAAGGAAAATTTAAATTTTAAAGAGATTGTACATTTGATTATTCTCCCTCGAAAAAAATGTGTTTTGGTATGAGTATCCAAGTTGCCTAGTTGGGCTCAGACTTTCACTTCCTGCCTCACCTTCCCAGATTGCTGTGACTATAAACATGGGTAATCATGCCTGGATTTTGTAGAACTTTTGACATTCTTGAATTTGTTGCTTATCAAAGCACCAAAAGTTGTAGCTGAAAATGCTGTTATTCAAAATAAGTTTGTTGGGACGGGGATTTAGCTCAGTGGTTCTGGCACCTGTCTTGCAAGCGCAGGGACCCGGGTTCAATTACCGGTAACCACATACAATACTGGGCATGGAGACTCACGCCCAACAGCAATCAATACCACATACCACAGTGCTGGGCATGGTGGCTCACGCCTGTAATCCCAGCACTAGGGAGGCTGAGGCAGGAGGATTGCTGTGATGTGAGTTTGAGGCTGAGCTCAGGGCCAGCCTGAACTAGAAAGCGAGACCCTGTCTCAAAAAACCTAAAGAAAAAAAATTTGTCTGGGTTAATATACATCCATATTAATATTGCATGAAAATATCATAAGATTATTTTATTTTATTATTTTATTTTATTTTATTTTATTTTATTTGCTCATTTGTTGTTTTTAGGATTTTTTTGAGACAGGGTCTCACTTTTGTGGCTCAGGCTGTCCCTGAGCTCAGCCTCCAACTCACGTCACAGCAATCCTCCTGCCTCTGCCTCCCGAGTGCTGGGATTACAGGCATGAGCCACCACGCCTGGCACTGTGGTATGTGGTACTGATTGCTGCTGGGCGTGAGTCTCCACACACAGTATTATATGTGGTTAGCGGGGAATTGAACCTGGGTCCTTGTGCTTTCAAGACAAGCTCTAGAACCACTGAGCTAACTCCCCAGCCTTCATAAAATTATTTTAAAGAGACATGATATCTTTGATAAAACACTCATCTCATGTCAGTGTATTATCTTTACAAATCAGTTTAAAAATAGAAGTTTTAAAATAATTTATTTATTTAAATTTTTCATAATTTTCATATTGAAAGATTTGCCAAGATACTGATCTATATTACTCATGTATGTTCTTTGTAGACATATGTTACTATTTTAAGTAAATATAATTGACAATAGTTCTCTTTTAATGAAGTTATTGTGCACAGCCAATTATAATAAAGTATAGTAGAACATGTATAGTAGTAACTTATGTGGTGCATTATCTCATTCTTGTGCCTCAATACTCTGAGATTCTCAGGGATATTATTTCAGGCTCTAGTGAGACATTATGAATGGGCTTGAGCAGAGTAGGTTAAGTTACCAAGACATCTTCAGTGTCTCTGGGTATCCAAAATAAATGACTGTTTATGAAATACCACTATCATTTCCATATGAGAAACAATTGATAGTTAAAACCTAAAGATTTTTTTCAAGTTTGATAAAATAATGATGTAATTTATCTAAAAACCTCATTGCCTTATAAGTATACACTTGCTTACAGCTCAATATTCATCACAACGTTTCAATATCATAATATATGACATGAGAAAATGCTGAAGGTGTCAGGGATTTAGCTGTTAGTACCACACCTACCTTAGAAGCTCACTCCCTGGTACCACCACCAAAAAAAAAAAAAAATCCAAAAACATGTGGTGACTGTATGAAGGAACATAGTGAACATGTTTACTAGCAGAATCTAGAGCTGGGTGGAAAAAAAAGAACTGAAAGAGGATTAAGGTATAAAATAGAAAAGGATGGAAGGATTTGAAAGAAGGGAGAAGTAAGCAATTGGTGAGCAAGACAAATAGCAAATCTCACTCAACTGTATTACTGAATTCTAAAGTTCTGAGTAATGTATGTTAGATGGAACTGTTTTTGACCTACTTGAAGATTATAAAAAACAAAGTAACTGCTTAATGATTTGGCAAAATTAAGGAAATAATTTGAAAATGATTGACATTCATTCTTCATTTCCTATTGATTGAAATCACACAGTCACATTTGATGATCTCTAATGATCAAGTTTCAACATAACTGAATCTGAAGCATAATGAAGTGAGAATCTTATTCATATAGCTTAAAATATTTTACTTTTATAGATAAATAATTTTGTAAAATTAATTAGAATATCTGATTAATCAAAATAGCTCACACACACACACACACACACACACACACACACACACACATTCGTTTTGGTTTTTTGAGGTTGTGTCTTACTATGAAGTTCAGGCTGGCCTTGAACTAACTGTGTAATCCAGGCTGACCTTAAGCTCAAAGTGATCTTCCTGCCTCACTTCTCAATAAGCCACTTTTTAACCACATCAGTCACTGGCCTTTGATGCTGAAATAGAGAAACAGGAAGTGGCTGAAAGAATCACAGTGCAAAGCATCTTGACATTTACACTTTGATGTAATGATAATTTGACTTTAACAGAAGCAGTGAAGCTATTATCTCTTTCATTACTTTTTTTTTTTTTCATCCTCAGATAAATGTAGCTTATGGGCTAAACTTAAAATTACATACAAAGAAGCTACCACAGTATGAAATATTATTAATATAAAATTTGTGTTAGCTATACAATTTTAATGAAATCATTTATCTTAAAATCACTTAAAAACACAGACATATTACAGCACTATAAAATCTACATATTAATAATGTACATTGGGATTTATATAAACCATACATACTTTCTTGCATATTTAGATTATTTGATGTACATTTAAATTTTTCAAAATATCAACTTTTTTTCCAGATTTACATATTTACCAGTATCAAACTGTGTTCTGTGTTTTCAGTCCTTGATACTAGATGTACTATGTTTTATTACAACACATTTTTCATCATACTGTGCAGAATATTTTCAAAGATATTATAATTTACAAAGATATCTTACCTGCTTTTGCCATCCTATTTTCTCTTTTTTGTAGTCTTTCTAACAGTCCATTTTCTCAGTATTTCCTATTTATTTGCCATTGACTTCCTTCACCACTATATTCTTTCTCTGATTGGCAGAGAATAATATCTTACATTCAGCGGTAGCAATCAAATTGTGAAGGCTTTCCATGTCAGTTGATGACTTCTAAGTCGTGAATTTTGAAATCCTTTCTTCTTATCTCTCTATATATAATTTTATAGGCTATAATATTATATAATATTTATATAATTTTATAGGCTCTCTTAATAGGCTAAATTCATATATATTTTCAAGCAGATAATCTGAAATATTATAACTAAATTAAATATTATATTTCTTTTTGAAGAACTTTTAGAATATTACAATGAGAAAGCAAAGATAATATTTATAGGTAATGAATAATAAACAAGCAATCGTAGTTCTATTTCATGAGTAAAAACAGTAGTAAGATACATATGTACTGTTTATTACTATAAATAAAGTAATTGCAAAAAAAATAACTAAAATACTGGTTTCAATTTCCCTTGGTTATGTTTCTTTTTTGAAATCAATAGTTATAGAAAATATAACTTACGCAACAAACAAGAATATACTCAAATGGGTTATATATTCTTTCTTGTTTTTATTTTTTCTTTTCTTCATATTAGTTTCACAGTATTTGAATTCTACATCATATATCATAATCTTTAGATAATTTTTTTTATAAATAAGCATCTACTTACATCTATTCTTTAGGAGTGCTAATGTATATAATTAAAGTTAGTGAAATAAACATCTAGATGTGTTGTTTATTCAACATTTTATGTAATGAATTTTTTTCAAAGACAAAAGACCCAGAGCTTCACCTTTTTCTGAACGATTACACATCAGTCTTCACCGTCACACAGATGGGTATCACTCGCTACCTCACCTTGCTTCAGCCAGTGGACAGAGAAGAACAGCAATTTTACACCTTTTCGGTAAACAAGATTTCATGTATTCATATGTCTGCATGACTCTAGCTGAAAAAGATGTCTCATTAAAACAGAAGGGGTCAATAATTTGTGAAGAAAAACTTAGTTTTCCATATAAGAGCAGAAAAAATATCAATAATAAAATACATGCATAAACTGTATATATAGAAAGAAGGTAAATATAAATAAAAAGAAAGTCCCACCTTTATCTTAGTTCATCAAGAAAATGTAAAAGAAAAATACAAAGTGGAATGATCTAAAGTTACAACGTAATTATGGGATTTGCTTAAGTTTTCTGGAAATACTTACACAACAGAAGGTCAGAGTTTCCAGAGAACTTTGAAATTTAACTATATAGTATATTTTAAGTCATTCAGATAAGGATGATTGTCTGATAATTGTTTCATATGTCAGGCTGTTTAAACTGTTAATAATGTAAAATATCCCTATCAACACATGGCAACAGATTCAAATACCATTTTACTAAGATGTAATTACTAGCACGTCATTTATCTAGAGTTTCTAATTTCTTGAGTGATGTTTGCACATTAACCATAAAAAGTAATTGTTGAATATAAAATATGTAAAAGTGGGTAATATTTTCTAATTAATATTTTAAACATTAAATTGTAGTTAGCTTTTAAGAATCAGCAATGCTATTGGCTCCTTTGAAGTCATTTTTTAAATATTTACTTATGCAAAATGTTCTTGGAGTTTCAGTGGACTAAAACCAACACAGAATCCTAAATAATTTCTGCTTAGCAGCATGAAACAGTTTTGAGTATTTGTATATTACATTTTATAGGTAGAATCTGTATGACCTATATTTGCATGATTTATTGTTGTTTACTTTTCTTTCCCCTTAGATAACAGCATTTGATGGTGTACAAGAAAGTAAGCCTGTGGTAGTCAATATCCGAGTGATGGATGCAAATGATAACACTCCCACTTTCCCTGAAATATCCTACGATGTCTACGTTTATACAGATATGAGACCTGGAGACAGTGTCATACAGGTAACTACCTATAGGATACTCAGACTCACTAACTACAAACACTTTCATGAATGTTGCACAATGCATTCTTTAAGAATTTAGTTAAGAACTGAAAGTGACTTAGGGCTGGGGAGTTAGCTCAGTGGTTCCATCGCCTGTCTTGCAAGCGCAAGGGCCCGGGTTTGATTCCTCGGCCGCCACATAAAATACTGGGCATGGAGACTCACGCCCAGCAGCAACCAGTACCACATACTACAGTGCCGGGCATGGTGGCTCACGCCTGTCATCCCAGCACTCGGGAGGCAGAGGCAGGAGGATTGCTGCGATGTGAGTTGGAGGCTGAGCTCAGAGCCAGCCTGAAAAAAACTTAAAAAAAAAAAAAAAAAAAAAGAACTGAAAGTGACTTAGACTTGTTTTTTCTTTTAATTTTATTTATCAGTGCATGTGTGTAGTACATATTATATTTCTTATGGGAAGTTGGTACGTGTACATAACACATCTTGATTCCTGTTATTGCCTCCTTTCCTGTGTATTCCTTGCACAGGTCTTTAATTTCTTTTCTTTTCACTGTACATATTTGTAATACATAGTATTTGCATTCTTTGTGTGGAGTTGGTACATATACGTAGCACAGCCAGTGCCTTTTACCATTCCCTATCCCACGCCTGCCTACCTCACCTCATTTTCCTCTTCAGGACAACAGTCTCCTGCTTGCTATTTTCTAGTATTTTAATCTTTATTTTTTCTCTGGATTTCTCAGATCTATTTATTCCTCTCTATATCTTTATGAAAATATTAAAGACATCATATTACAGTGATCTTATACATAACCTATTTATAGCAGCACAACTCAGGAGTAAATCATTGAAGCTACTTATGTATCCATCACCAGATGAAAGGGTAAAGAAAATAAGGTATTTCCACACAGCAGAGTACTATTCTGCCCTAAAAAAGTTAAATTTCAGTCATATGTAAGAAAATAAACGTGCCCTCAGATCACAATGTTCAGTAAAATGATTAAGAATTTAAGACTTATTGTTTATCATAATTTAGCTTTAAAACTTTAAATTGATATGTACTTCACAAATAACATGAATGCCAAATTAGAAATGAGTAGTTCTTAAATGTAAACAATTATTTCATCCATTTATACCTATTTTAAAAATTTAAGTATTGAATATATTTAATTAAAAAGTGAATATGTAGTTTAATTCTTCAAACTCATTTAAACTATTGTAGAAATGGAATAAATATATGTGGTTGATAAACACAATAACTATTAATAAGTTTGTGAATGATTCTATTGGACATTTTTTTAAAATTGAAATCTTTATTGGTACATTATATAAAGACATCATGATTTTGTTCATCAATGAGAATTTGTAACGGTATATGATACAACTTAATTTTCATTTTTTTTCATAGCCCTACCCACCCTATTACCCCCACTGCCTGTATACATAAACTTTGTATCCTTTTTTATTATAATCTCATTATTTTTCCCCCTTCACCCTATTTTACTTTGAGTATTTTCTATTTTTAGCCAGATAAAATTGAAGCATTGCAGCAAGGAAAATTTAGTGAATAAGTCTTGAAGACATGTAAATCAACCTCATTGTTTGTATTAATTTATTTTTACCATTAAAATCTAAACTATATATCATATAAAAATGTTTTTGTGTTCTACTTTAATATGTCATCAAAATTTGATAGTAGCCTGCTCTAAGGATTTTGAAGAATTTAAAAGGTATTTAAATACAGTATTTTCCAAACTGACCAAAGAACAAAATTTTCAAGGGAGTTTTCTAGAAAAAAAGATTACCAAATTTCCCTTCTGCTGTTTTGGATATGAATCTCAGAGAACAACTTTTGGATAATCAGTACAACACTCCATGAGTTTCAGATGATTCTGTAGAAACCACTGTTCTAGATTTTCCTCCAAGCCTGATTCAGACTTTATAGTTTTAAGTTATTTTTATCCCAGGAATGCCTTGATCCTATGTTTTTATTAGAATATGTGGCAACAAATTATTATAAGTTACTGCTATATATCAAGTAAGAGTAACTAATAGTTTATATTCCATTTTTATAAGTAGTGAGAATATTTTTAAAAAACAGGCCTCAACAATATAGGTAATCTTCATTTTATACTTCTTGCTTTCTCTTCAGCTTTGTCTTTAGTCCTCCTTACCTAAGCTGCTGAGTCACATCAGGTGAACTGAATATGCTTTGTTTTTCATTATTTTCACAAATTCTTTTCTCCTCCATCTTTTCTGTCTTATTTGCAGCTTGAATATTTTACCAATTTTCATTCTTTGTACTTCCTTTCTAAGGAAGCAATCATTAGTAGTTTATATGTATGCAGCTGAGAAGAAACATAGCAGTTTGTAGTCAAAACACTGCTACAAAGAAAGCTTTTCTTGCTGTCAATAACTCTGTGTGTGTGTGTGTGTGTGTGTGTGTGTGTGTGTGCATACTCACATACACATTGATTATACATCACGCTGTCACATTGAATTCAGGAGGTGTGCTGCTGAGCTACATCCCTGATCTCTACCAAATTCAGGACCTTTTACATATCTGATATTACCATAATTTTCTCTTTCCCTGCCACCAGACAAATTTTTAAGTGGTCAATAACTCTGTCATGCCTGCCTATAGCAAGTAAAACATATGCGTGGTAAATAATTATTCAAAGGATCAATTACTACCCACTGCATACTATTTAATATAAATTAGAAATTATTGAGTTACTTATACATTAAGGCATCCTTTTTTGATTTACATAAAAAGAAATATCATGATGATACGAATTCTAGGAATTCGACTGAATATTCATTTCATGCAGGTCTATTCTCTGCCTTGTATTAATGATAATGGGATGAAAAAGAGACTTTCCATAAATTTTTTCCATATATTGATATGGCACTTGTCACTTTATGGAAATTATTTTTTTATGTTTTATTGATGCATCATTGTTATCAAATAATACACAGATTCTATGAGAATACTTCAGTTTTTTAGGCATTACATCACTTTGGTAACCACCACATAGACTGAATAATAAAATATTTCTGTCATCCCATCATTTCCCTCCCTGTTATTGCTTTTTACACCTTCTCTAAGAAATTATAATGAGCCTAAAGATTTATATATTTCCCCAAACTATATAGATTGTGTGAATATTTAACCATATGCTTTCTTCTAGAATTTTTGTAGTTTCATATTCATATGTAGGTTTATTTATTTTTCCCATATAGATATTAATTTTTATTCATTTAAACTGAAGCAGGACTGTACTAATTAGTCTGTAGATGGCTGCATATCTTCTGTATCCATCATTTTTCAAAAATACTAAATGACTCACTTTTGACTCTTAATAAATATTCCTTTGAAAATTAAATAAAGGAAGACAAGCATACATCTGGAAATGAGTAAATGAAGATATAAATGGATGAGAAATAAATCCACTGATTTTTATTTCCAGTAAATTGATAGACCAAGAGAGCTGCATTTTCCTTAATAAGACATTATTTCATATGTAGCTAACTTACAGTTTATAGAGGTAAAGGAACAACAATCATGTTTATGTTCTTATTTAATTAAACTTCATTCTTATCTCTTTAATGATATAACTGGAAGTAAATGTTAGTTTATACAGAAAAAGAGACAGCAGGGAGCTGGAAGTGTAACTAAGAAAATGTTGGTAATTATGCAGTAGAACTGTATCTCAAAAAATGTTTGCCTTTGGGGAATAGAAGCTCTTTTTTTGGCATTTGAAGCCCACAGAAGTTAATTTCCCTCGTGCATATCTTTACAAAGCAGTTCTTCTTTATATTTAAAGTGTTACAGTTTTTATATTTCCCCAAACTATGTAGATTATGTGGAAAGATTATTGGTTATGTCTCTCTGCCCAAATTTATAATTATTTAAAAGCCAAGAAATTAAGCTTTGTAATTAGTATTTCTAATGTTACTCCTGATATGTGGCATAAGAAGGGTGCAGTTATAAATCATCCGATAAGAACTTAGAAATAAAATGAAATAATTTTCCCATTGAGAGGAAAAATTAAAATAAAACAAAATGACTCAGGGTTGTGATCTGCAGATGCCCTTTAAGGTTTGTAAATATGGTTCCTGAGCCCTCTAACCCCTCACTTTCATTATGCCGGTTGACTTTAAGAATTTGGGTTTAACAAGATAATCAAGCATTTTACTGGTTTTTCTCTACTAAAGTGATAAAAAATAGTTAAAAATAGTATAAATTGAGGTTACAATAAGTACTTTTTGCAAAGGAGCCAGAGATAAAATTGTTCAATTATGATGTCATTGACCCTGAGACGATGTTCACCTGGTGTAATCACATGCTCAATTCTCTGAGCACTCTATCTTTGAGTCGTGATATAACTACCTTTTCCTACAGGACAGAGATAGGTTGATCTTAAAGATATAATCTGATCTGTGCTTAAATATCCCACCTGTTTATATTTTTGGTTCAGTTATTGTGAAGAAGACCTGAATGAATGATGCACATGGGTCAAGGGTGGAGCATCAGCTTCAGGACAGAGCTCTTCCTGCCACTATCCCGTGTTGTTTCTGTAGTTCATCAGCCAAATTTTGTATATGTATCAATCAGAATGTGTATATATCTGTGGCTGACTTTTATCCCTAACTTATGTATCTCTCCAGTCTGATTTCTCTGAAATCACACCACTAAAATCATATGAAAGCATAGAGCTCATCAATCTAATTCAAAATGTCACTCTCAAGAGCATTTATTGATTTTTAATCTATAGAAAGCCCTTACCTGAATATGCAAAAAACTTCAAGGGTTCTCATCCTCTCTGACCATGAGAGATATTGTTTGTGGGTGTTCAGTACTGATTTATTAAGACTACCATTCTGTATGTAGATCTCTCTTTTGTCTGCTCCAGGTTTTCTATGAACATGTTCATGTTTATGCCTTCCAAAGTCAAAGACCCTATGTAACCTCTGTCCAGAGCATGAAGTTATTATAGTTATCTTCTAGACACAAAAATGTGGATGTTGAACATGAATTTTCCAATTATTTGAAAGTGAACATATCCTTAAGTCAATTCACTATTCCATTATTTTTCTTGTTACCTTTAAATCCATGGGGACAAATATATCATCTGTTGCGTTGGAGGCAACTATACTATGAAATATCCCATAACTCTTTAGCAGTTGGTGTTCTGCTTTTATTCTTCATTCCTGTACATCTCTTCTTTGTGAAAAATTAATTTTGTTTTTTCTTAAAACACAACAATTTTATTACTGAAGTCCTTCTTATGTGCATTAAATCCTTGGATTTCTTCATTCACATTTTGCTGCCTGTGTCCTCTGGCCTAGATCTCCTTATTTCTTCTCCCATCTATATTGTGCAATTTCCATGATTAAATGAATCTATATAGTTTTAGGTTTACAGCAAACCTGAACAGGAAGTACAGAGTTTTCTCATACATTCTCTGCTCTTACACCTGCACAGCCTCCCCACTGTAGTTACTCTTGCCACAGTGATTCATTTTATACAAGTGATGAACTTAAAAAGTCTCAATCATCCAGCTGTGCACTTTGTATGTACTAGGCTGTACTAGCTGTACTGGAGTGTACAGCTGTATACTCCATATATTTGCAATAATGTACAGTGACTTGTGACCTCTGAGTCAAAGTGACCAGGCTGTCTCTAATTAATCACCCCTCACAACTCCCTGACTGCACTGATCTCCACTGTACTACACTGATCTATACTTTTGTCATTCTCAGTTGTAATCCAGGAGTATGTAACTTTTTCAGGTTGGCCATTTTAATTTGGTAATAGGGACTTCAGATTCCTCCATGTATTTCATTGCTAGATTATTTTTGGTGCTCTAGAGTATTCATTGGCAGATATCAATCAGTTTCTTCATAGTCCTATTGATGAATGTCTTTGCCACTCCTAAGTGTTACCAAGTATGAATAAAGCTGCTATAAACATCAGTATGCAGGGTTTTTGTAGGCATAGTTTCCAATCGCTTTTGATAAATGTACAGTAGATAAGGATAGGATTTCTGAATATTATGACAAGAACATGTTTAATATAGTTAGAAGCTGCCAAATTTTCTTCAGACTGTCTATATCATTTTGTGTTTGCACTGTCATTTCCCTTTCCATGCACAGTGCCTTAAGTTACCTAGTGTGGCAGACTCTGATTTGCAATAAGATTAGTTTTAAAAATCGATTTTACCCTGCTAAAAGCAGCTATTCTGCAACTAAGAGCAGACATCTCCTTCTTGAAAATTCTGACAAATGTAGTGTCCAAATTTCACACAAAAAGCTAAGAATACCCATGTAATACTTCAAAATATTCTTGTCTTATTTCCTGCCTCTTCATTCATGTTTAAACTTTATTAAACTCTTCAGAGTCATATTTTGTTTTGATTTTAGAATGAATTATCCTTCCCATTTTATACCTACTGAAATTTTCTCATATTTTAAAATTTTAAAAATAATATTCATATCTTTAAAAATTATTTAATATACAATTGAAATATTAACTCATTTTCATTTTTCTAGTGGGTTGAAATCCATCATCCTCCTCACTTTTCTTCCACACATCTACCTCCAACTCCATGTCCCATATATTTTATTGGATTACCATTACCTTTTACTTATCTAGCTACATGACCAAATTATAAATTCCTCAGGACTAGGATTATTAATGACATCTACCAAAGTTTGGCCAGAATAATGATGTATACAGTAGAGACCTAACAAGTATCTGTTGAATTTAATTTCCTTAATTAATTGCATTTTAGTCAGTTGAGAAAGAGATGTGGTATATAAAAGCATCCTGTTTGTCATGAAGTGTTGTCTCAAGTAGTCCTTTCTCAACATATTCCCTTACCTTACAACTTTCAGGCATGCTACCTCTTAATACAGAAAAGTACTTTAAATTGAAAACATTCCTGATACAATCTCTTACTTATGCTATATTAAGTATCATTGTGTATTAGAACTAAAATGCTGTTGGAAATATTTATTTTTCACAACTTGATTTGGCAGAGAAAAATTTGAGTCAACATGTTGATATCCAATTGGTTGATATTCAGAGTTTCTGACTTAATGGGAAAGCAGATGTTGAATACAATTTAAAGACAGTATAATAAACGCAAGATTTAATAGTTGTGGCCTTTTCTGCTCTTCATGTTCTTATGTGACTTTAGACAAGTAACTTTATGTGGCTCAGTTTTCTCTCCTTACTTAAGACAAATTAAACAATATTTTATGAAATAAATTGCATATTTATAGTACCATGTGTTTCATGATTTTCAAAATAGTGCTAGCAATATAAACAACCTTGAAAATATTGTAAATATTAAATTACTCTTATACATATGTATGTAATCATATATACATTATAAATAATCCTTTATATATGTGTTATCTTATTATTTTACTATTCTTTATAATTGCATGGAATATTTGTGATTATTAATACTGATTGCTACCACATCTGTGATTATCTCTGTGCTATGCATACTTTGAATACTTTGTAGAGAATATGTAGACATAAAACTAATTTTTGTAATTTCAAAAATTCTTTCAAAAGATTAGAATATACTTGCATACTGTCAAGTATACTTTGACAACCTACTTTATTGATGTATTTTCTAGGCAATACATATATATGTATGTGTGGCATATTTAATTTTTGAGTTTTATGTATTTGAGTCCTTACTGGAGTCTGATATTTCAGTTAATATAAATATCAAATGAACAAATTTTTGATGTAAAAAATTTAAGTATACTTTTACACTTGAACACAACTTTCCTTTATTTTGCTACTTAAGTTAATTTTACTAAAGACATTGCAGTCTTATCTAAATTTATTTGTACTAGAATCTATGTTTATATAAATGAAAGGTCTACCTCAACTAGAAGTTTTCTTACATCTCTGTTTCATTTGACTTGTTTTTATTCACCATCTAATAAAAAAGCAACACCTTTGTTTACCACCCAGAGTAGAAACTTATTCTTGACACACTTTTACTTATTCTCACTTTCCCATCTGTTTTGAAATCCTATCAGATTTTCCTCAATACTTATTGAATACATTTACTTCTCTCAGTTTCTTTATCTTTCTTTCATTTTTTCTTTCTTTCTTTCTCTTTCACTTTCTCTCTTTCTTTCTTACTTTCTTTTTCACTTTCTCTTTCTTTGTTTTTCTGTTTCTCTTTCTCTTCACTTTCTTTCTTTCTCTCTCTCTCTCTCTTTCTTTCTTTCTTTTTTTTTTTTTTTTTGTTGTTGTTGTTTTTGAGACAGGGTCCTGCTTTGTAGTTCAAGCTGGCCCAGAGCTCACAGTGTAGCCCAAGCTGGCCTGGAACTCACAGCAATCCTCCTCCCTCTGCCTCCTGAATGCTGGTATTACAGGCCTGAGTTACCATGCCTGGCACTGTGGTATGTGGTTCTGATTGCTGGTGGGTGTGAGTCACCATCCCTGGCATTGTCGTGTGTGGTTACTGGGGATGGAAGCTGGACCTTGTGCTTGCAAAGCAGGCACCAGAGCCACTGAGCTGATTCCCCGGCTCTTTTCTCTTAGTTTCTAATGGCCACTACCAGCTATTAACTACACTTACACTACTTTCTAGCTTTTTGCTCCTCTCACTCCTGAATCAGTACAGAAGGGGTCCTTTTAAATTTAAAGTCACATAAGGTAGTCCTGAAGTTTTATTTTCTCATTTGTCTTACATAACATAGCAATAAAGCTCATTAGCCTGCACCTGCCTAATCAATTTCCATATTAATGTTGAGATTCGTTATTTACAGTTTACCTTTCTCAGGTTGTTCTGGTAGTCACACTTGAGCAGAAAATCTTTAATTGCATGTTTTTCATTATTAGATTTCAGTTTAAATGCCATTCTCCCAAGAAGACTTCCACAATTCTACTTTTCTAATCATGCCCTCTTTATTATTACAAAGGTTATTTAGAGGTGACTGTGATCCGAGCCCCATGCTGCATCGTCTGTAGCTGGCTCATCCCCCTGCATTGCTGCTGGACTCAGAGCCACTACTTTGTTTCTCCTTGACCCAGAATGACCTTGGATGGACAATGAAGAGGCCCAGGCTCAGCTCCTTGCAAGCAGCCAGGAGGCTCTTACCCCTAGCAGGCAAAGGAGCCCCTATGCCTTTGCCTCACCTCACTTTTATCACCCAAACAACAGGCACAAGCAGTTGATGTAACACAAGATTCATCTGGTTTCCAGTATCTGTTATATGTTCTTTGGGTAACACTTAACCCGAGCTGTCTTAACTTCTCTGTAACAGGTAGTCACCTTTGAGTGCAGCCTTCCAAGAGTACCAAACCATATCAGAGATATTCACTCAACTTTCCGCTCTTAAATCTCAACCATGATTATTACAGAAATAGGGAAAATAAAAATATATTGTAGTTTTACCTTACATGATAAATACAAATTATACTGCTAAATTAAACAATATTAAATTTTTGACCTCTAAGAATTTCCTACAGCCTTCACACTTATGATGCTTACACTGAGTTGTCCATTTGCAAAACTTGAAGGAAACAGTAATGATATCAGGATAGTAATCACAAACACCTGCTCTTTGAATTTATGTTAAAGAAGGAATAAATTGACTTTTTTATTATTTCCTGTTTTCATTTCCTTCATACTAAACATTTAGAAGCACCAATAGTTTTTTGTTTGGTTGGTTGTATTTTTTTTTTTTTGGTAAAGATAATGTTTTAATCAGTGAAGTTAAGTTCTTTGTTTTTTATTCATGGCTAAGGCCATGACTTTCACTTGCAATAGAGAAATTGCTTATGACTCAGGTTCAAAGGTCATTTTTTCTTTTTTTTTTTTTTTTAGGTTTTTTGAGACAGGGTCTCGCTTTGTCGTTCAGGCTGGCCCTGAGCTCAGCCTCAAACTCACATCACAGCAATCCTCCTGCCTCTGCCTCCCGAGTTCTGGGATTACAGGCGTGAGCCACCATGCCCGGCACTGTGGTATGTGGTATTGGTTGCTGCTGGGCGTGAGTCTCCATGCCCAGTATGGTATGTGGTTACCGGGGAATCAAACCCGGGCCCTTGCGCTTGCAAGACAGGCGCCGGAACCACTGAGCTAACTCCCCAGCCCCCTCAATGGTCATTTTTAAATGAAGGTTTAGTTTATTTGTATATCTTTTATGATCACGTGAGATATGTATTTTTATTTTAATCCTTTTTCTTATTATTGAAATACTACATATTACAGTTTTATATACAGAAAGCTTGAAATTTGATGTTTCACACTAGAAGATCCAAAAATATATACTGCATTTTTGTTTTTTCTCTTTACTTCATGCCCTCTCTAAGAAAAATTAAAAATTTCTCAAAAGTACTTTGCCTTTTTGTTTTTTTACTTTTTAGAAAACAGTCTTTCCTCTCAACTTCCTCTTGTACTAAATTCTGTTGCACTATAAAATCACAGTAAGCTGATTAAAAAACAGTTGAATATTGAAACATTTCTAATAATTGTAATTATAAGTGAAATAATCTTAAAATATCATAATTCATCATTGAATTGTGAAATTTAATGGAAAACACAAGCTACTGAAGAGTTCATCACAAAGTGAGTAGGGAGGGGTGGCCAGTTAGGGCTTGAGTGGCTGGGATAGTTTCACCACTGATTAGAACTTCATCAGACTTTTAGTCCTCAGAGAGTATGAAGATAGAATGATTCAAAGTTCTGAGGCATTAAATTACCAGCTTAGTTGTTCTGGCAAGAGAGAGAGAGCTGGATGGTAAATGATTTGTTTTCCTTTTACTTAGTCAATGATATGTTGACTTATTCAATAAATCCCTGATTTAGGAACATTTGAATTGCGAACTGTCATATAGTATATGACTATACATTAGGAATATTCATAGATGAGAACAAATTGCAGAAATAGCTCACCCTAGCCCTAACCCTGTGCCACCTCTTTATGGTAACTCTAAAAGTAAGATTAGCTTATTCTCAGTATCTTGGTTTTTGATGCTTTACATTGTCTATTAGTGTAAAAGTTGTATAAAACTGACTGTCAGACTTTAAAATGAATCTCATAGTAGTTCTCCTAGATTGGAACTAGTTTATTTATAAGTCAAGAAGCTATTGTTCTCTCAAATTCCTTATCATCACAGAACTAATTGTACTTTTATAATGCTTTATTCTTGCCTACTAACACTTCTAATGAAGATTATTTTCCCCTGTAAGTTGTTGATAAATACATGTGATTTGACAGAAGTTGTTTTGCTATTATCGTCCACTTTATTTATTTTTCATAGTACAGAATTTTTTTAGTTCACCAATTAATTTTTAAAGGACTATACTACATAATGAAGTAGTTCAGAGGCATATTTTGGTTAGTATGAAATTTCTTGGGGTAATATTTAAGATCAAGACTTAAAAATGATGAGTTAAGACATCCAAGATGGGGCCCATGAAAGCCACGTGTGAAGAAATCCTTATCTGACATATTGCGAGCAGAAGATGAATGTAAGAGAGAATACAGTGGCATTTGAGCATATCCACGCCTTGTTTCTGGCCTTAAGGTTTGAATAATAAGAATTAATGACAAAAGAAATATGAATTTGTAGGGAAAGAAAGCAAGCCCTACAAATTACCACACAGTATAAAGAAGGACATATTAAAAATATTACCCCTGCAGTTCTTATTTATTTTTATTCCTTATGAGGAATTAATGATGATTTTATTCTTACTAGCATCTACAACTTTTTCTGAATTTTACTTGACTGCTTCATTTCCCAATCACCTACTATACTGCGGTGCTCATCATCTTGAATTAGTCTAGGATTTGCCAAACTGAAGTACAACAAAAAGAAACCTGGTATTTCTTTTGAGGTTTAAAGAACAAGTGGATCTCTTAAGCCAGGAAACATGATCTTGAAAGAAGTAAATTTACAATGTAAAACTGTGAATCCAGACAGGAATGGTCTTAGGTTCAGTGTGACTGTCAGCCATGAGATACTAAATAAGGATCACTCAACATCAAATGTATTTAGCCATAGTAAGAACACAAGGCATGTGCATTATAGTTATATAAAAATGAAAGTAAAAGTCTTTTGATCTCTAGGTAAAACTCCCTATGGCTTGTAAATCATACGAACTCAGAAGGTGTTGCCTCCTTGGTATAATATTTCTGCTATTTTTCATTTCAATTTTATTAGATATTTTTGTTGTAATACTTAACATATTAAAACAGCCACAGAATATTAACTCAGGTCAAAGTTAAGAGTTTTCCTAAGGCTTTAGATATATTGTAAATAGATTAATAAAATCTAATTGTTGCATGCTGGCTTAAAGTTCCCTCAATGTTTATTATGCACAATTTTAAATTTGTGTAAGTCTAAATCAGAAAGTGCTTTGATGAAGTCAGAATCCTGTATGTCCCTTACTTATCATGATAAATAACTGCTTTATACTTATTACTTGTTTATTAATTATTTATTCTGTTCATAAAAATGTCTCTGTCTCTACTTATATTTTATTATCTAAATCAGATGTGAAACATTTCAGTGAACATTTTAGAGACTAATAGATTTCAATTATAATTTTAATTATAACTACCATTAAAATAAGTTATTTTGATTATTCTTCTCATAACTATTTTATCTAAAATCATTTGACTCTCTAGCTTTTCTGCCAATTCACAGAATTGTGAATTGTTTTGCCATTCAAAACAAAGCAAATCACAAAAGGAGAAAAATAATGTAGATATTATTCTGCATATTAAATATTAAAACAATTTATTTAATTTGTGCTCTTATGTAGTGAATATCAAAGTGTCTTTATCACATGTATGAAAATTGTTATGTGCTTTCCTCTGCTGTGTCGTGGTGATCTGATCTTTTCATGGTTGGTCCTGTCCAGCTTTTTATTTATTTATTTATTTATTTATTTATTTTTTATTATTATATTTTTTTTTTTTTAGGTTTTTTGAGACAGGGTCTCGATTTGTGGTTCAGGCTGGCCCTGAGCTCAGCCTCAAATCACAGCAATCCTGCCTCTGCCTCCTGAGTGCTGGGATTACAGGCGTGAGCCACCACGCCCGGCACTGTGGTATGCGGTACTGGTTGCTGCTGGGTGTGGGTCTCCACACCCAGTATTGTTATG